>OMLI01088585.1:0-10760 GCA_900302605.1 Rondeletia loricata | reverse complement strand
TTCAGGTAAATGAGCATATGAACAATGTAAAGAGATGTACTGTAGACACCAATCACACAAGACATCAAATGAACAATTTCAGGCCAGTTGTAGAAGCCCATATATATATATGTATATATATATACAGACAGACAGACAGATAGTTTATTATTGTCCTCTGAAGAAGAACATATTTACCACATCCACTGCACATCACATATGCACATACAAATCACAAATGAACATAAAGGCAACTTTACAACAGACAAGTGGTGTCATATCATCAGATCTCTATCATCACATTGCAAAAATTGCATTCGCATGACAAGAGTAACCATAGCCCATGATTGTCAATGCTTTATTCTACAACAACTCCAGCAAGAGCTGAGCGTTATATAGACGTAGTACCAGTGTTGGTATAATGTTAGCCAAAAATACTAATATCTGAGTAGTTTCAGTGGCTCCAGCAGGCCAGGAAGAGCAGGCGAGGGGCCCAAGTGACGGCACTCACTGTTTCACCATTCACAGTAATGTTCATGCAAAAATGGATGCATATAACTCTTAACATGTAACAATGTCACTGGATGATGCTCAATCATTGTGACACTTGTTTAAAGTGTCAAAACCCAATCTTTGAATATCTCTACCCTCCTCACAGCACTGAGGCTTTAACGTTCCCATTTTGGCTTTAACCCTAGAATCACTGTTTGCTATTTTGCTGCTGCTCTCCCAATTTCCTGTGAGATGCTATGAGCTTGGAACTTGCATTTTTGAATATTAAGAGATAATGGTGAACAGCAGCATTACAGCATATTAACCCCAACCGCACAACAAGTAAAGGCCACAATTACACCCACAAAATGGGTAATATCATCACAAAAATTGGTCCACATATTTGGCTACCCATGCTCTTGAAGTTTCCTTCTTGGACCATTAAAGTCCACCTTGATGGAATTGTTTTTACATTAGTAATTTCTTGAAAAGCAAATATGTATTATCCCCTCCTTTGATAGACAGGGCCTGCTATGGACTAAGGTCAACCTCAACATGAAATGTGGAAGACATTTTTATTCTATCAAGCTGTTACTACTACCATGATAATCCTCTACTGAACTGGGATACCTGGGTATTTTCAGTGGAAATGCCACTTAACTATCCCTTCACTTCCGTTGTGTTGAGGACTTGCACAATTGAGGCGTACTAAAAAGCTATTGAAAGGCAGGAGGTCTCCACTACACCACTGAAGATGCTAGAGAAGCGCAATCCAACAGGAAAACTCGAAAACATCATTCTCTGATGGATGAGATCAATCCAAGTTCAATGATTGCGTTCACTTTTCACCCATCCATCATACAGACTGAATTTAGCCATCGCCTGCAATTATCATTCGATCCACTGCTGTGAATGCAGTGCCAGAAATGGTTTAATTTCACTCTCTGGATCAATAGCACGTGATACAGCCCATCTCATTCTCATCTCACGGCAACGCTCTGCATTTATGATGCCATCGACAATATTGAGCAGTATTGACGACAAGGCAGGGAAAGCACCGCAGGCAGTGGACAGGAATGAAGTGCCTTTTTAACAGCTTTTCCTACTATGAACATGGAAATAAAATGAGGGCTAGTACAACTGGAGGGGTTTGTTTGCATTGTTTAAATGGATGATGCACATTGAAAGTATTTAACAGACAATCTGATCTGACAAACAAATAAAAATGCATGTGAGAATAAATGATACACGACTGTCTGCCTTCTCAACAACACATCTGCACAATGGTTTCTTTGTGAGATCTGTGCGTAAGAGAGCAGGCACATGTTTGTCTTTTAACAAAATGGCTCCACTGACAAATCTATCTTTAGTTCCAGTTGCAATGTTGCATACCAGAGCCTTTGTTTGTGGACGTCATTTCATTGAATTGACCAGATTTTCAGTTACTGTGTGTGAGCAAGTAAACCTGACAGATTGTCCTTCATGTGTACACAGTTCAAGAGTGTCTACATGCATATTAATACAGTAGAGTGGTATGAATTGATGAACAGAAAAACAACAACAACAGAGAAAATCCATAGGAAGATTGACAATGGCCTTTAATGAATGTGCCATCTGCATACATATGTGCACAGATTTTGTATAGTCTAAGCCACTTGAAGGGCATCTGTGCAATTAAATAATAATAAACAAGTATTATTATTACTAGTAGTAGTAGTAATAGTATTGTTATTATTATTATCATCATCATTGGCAATGGTTTTAGACAAACTTGGGACAACTCAGGATAGGAATTGTCATCACAACATTCAAACTGTTTTAAAATATTTTTTTTTTGTAAACCGGCGCCTTTATGACAGGATAGGCTACTTGAACAAAACTGTCCAAGGATGCCAACAACATACAGTACTGTCATTCCAGCTGTTCACACAGCGAGACTACAAAGGCTGTTTCAAGTGGATTGATCTGCTCTCTTTGTCCAGAGTAGGACAGAAAGGAGGAAAATGAAACACTGATAAGCATATTATCCACTTACACAGAATTCAAAGTGTTACAGTTCAGTGTTTTAGTGTTAACACCAAGGTTACATTTGCCATTTCCATTCTCCCAGGGCAGGGGAGCGGAGAGGAGGGGCTGCGCTGCGCCGCGCCGCGCTGTGCAGCTATTCACCTCTAACTGAATCCCATCTCCACCTTTCAGCTCACAACTTGTCCCGCACCAGGATGGATGCGTTCCCCGGCAGTCGGACCCGGTGATGAGGTCGGATGGGGAAATCTGGAGTGTCTATGGGCGTCGGTGATGTTTGCAATTGGTGACTGCAGAAATTTCCAACGGGTCGGCGAGCAGACCGCTGCTGACTGGTGCGCTCCTGGAGAGGAAGAATGGACATGTGGATGTGAATGATTTCGTTCAGCGTCTGAACATAACCCAGATGTTTTGGTTCATTCACTTGAAACGCTAAATAGTCGCGAAGTCGCACAAGTGAAAGCAGGATTGATTGATTGATTGATTGATTGCTTAATTGATTGACTGATTGATCGATTCGTTGTAGAAAAGGAATTCATGCGCCGATAAGCTTCCAGGGCCAATATGCCAGAATGGGTCCTCTATGGTATTTATTTCTCTGTGGACTGCTGTACACCCAAACCGACGGTAAGTTTCCAAACCCATCTAATAGCCTAAACATTACTTTGTGGTTGAAATCTCATGTGTTGCCCCAAAAAGCACATTGATGGGCGACGATCTAAAGGTATTCAACCCATGATCTTGCCAGCTCAAGTGCATCAAGAAGATATTGAGTATCCACATGATATAAATGGGGCTGAATTATTTGTGTATTTTAATGTTCTGTTTAAAATCACAAATGCACCATACGAGTCGAGCTGATTTAGAGATTGTGAGAAGACAACTATTGAATGGCTTGGGGAGATATATAAATGTTATTAATTTATTCATACGGGCCGTCCTAATTGAGTACATTTGTTAAGTGAATACAACCCTTACCAGCCTTGACATATTGTTCAGTCTTTTCGACAAGTATCATTCCTTGAAATGTGTTTCTGAAATAGCAGAAACCTACAAGCAGACATTTAGAGTCCGGATAGTCACACTACAACTTTTTTAATATTCTGAAAGGAGAGAGCCATTGAATAAATAAATAATAAATTATCCATTTCAATCCCTCAATCTCATGCCATTCAGTCATATGAAACGTTGTCTCACACTATATCCAACCCTGTCAAAGGTGCAATAACCCACATTTTTCAGAAGGAGCTCACAGTTTGCCATGTCTTACCTCTCAAATTGGAGGGACTTGTGGAGCTGGGTCTCTACTAGTTAGGGTGGTTATAATCGTGTGTGTGGCCCAACACAAGAGGCTGCTCACAGGCAGATGGTGGCGTTTATGTCCTATAGCTGAAATGTCTAATGTGCCATGGAGAAGATGCTTACTCATCTAGAAATGTTCCCCTGACTGCTGTGGACATGCTGTCTTCAGGTTACACAGGCATGCACCTATATGTAGAAATGAAGCTGTACTTTAAAGACATATCCAGGGCTGTGGTCTTAGTGTTGCCACTATCATGACATGTTTCTGTACTACTTCGCCCCAGTATGAAACAGTAAATCACAATGCAGGTGCAGTGTCAGTGTAGTAAGGTCTGATCGATGCTGAGAGTGGGTGTGGAGGTGGGTGGTTCCTGGACACCCAAATTTACTCTTGAGCCTTTTGGAGGTCATGGGGCTAATTCACTGAAACATCTGTGAGAGGAAAGGTGCCCACATGATAACTCCAATGACTTGTTCTCACCCTGCGCTGTTTCCTCTAACATCCAGTCCAGGTTTTTATGTAGGCACTCAGCCTAGCGTAACAGCATGAGGAATAATTACACCAAACCCTGGCTATTGGTATGTAAATCAAAGAAATGTTTACAAGTGTGATATCTGTCAGTTTTATGTGCTGGTAACTGGGTGTCTTGCAGTACTTTTGACTTGGTAAATGTTATTTGTGCAGCCCATAGTAAAATGTCAGGCATGTCAATTAATTGACAAGGGGACATATATTTTCTATTTCCAAAATTATGATGCACTTAAACATGATGACAAAAAGCAACATGTTTTTGGAACACAACCTACATACAGTACTTCCTTACATTTAAATGGGCAAAAATAGAATCAGAAGCGCGCATAATTGCTATGGTTACACTCTGTTAATTAGCTTTTACTTCTGCTCTGTTGTTTATCAGATTTTGTCAAATGATGCTTGCTGTGTGATAACTGACTCTACGCTATGGCTTGGGAGAACACTGATTCTGATTGGCCTGAGGTTGTCCATTAATTTTGTTTCATATACAATACACTTCTGACGCAGCTTTTTTATCACCATTCTGAATGAATGCACTTGCAAGGTTTACAGTAAGAGACAAACATTTCTACTTACCTGCTTCATTGTCCCTGGAACTTCAGAGGGTGGTGACAACACAGCATAATAACAATAACGCTACCAATACACTCTAAGTAGAAGGATATTTAGGCAGTTGTGTATGGACAGGACCTAGACCAAGTCAAGACCAAGTCCAGTTGTGATAAGTTAGCTAGCTAAGTTATCTAGTTAACTAATAAATTAACTAGAGCTAATCTGAAACTGCCTGTAAAAATGAATGGCTTTTTGAAAATGCACTAACTTTTAATCAAGCTTCTCAAAGAAATTCAAATTTGGACAGTGTCTTCTTTAATCAACCTTAATCAACCTTACTGTAAACACAGACACAATTTTATTTCTAATTTTATATCAAAGGGCCAATTAATATGACTAAAGGGCAGATTTGGCCAGTAGGCTGCCAGTTGAATTGAGCCTTGAGCCCTATGATACGTTTTCACATGGGCGTCATTGGACGGGAGGGATCGCGCTGCTTCCCAATATTGGCCGCTTGATGGGAGTGCCACTGAAATAACGTAGGCGGTGTCCCGATAGATGATTGACAAGTGCTTTCCTTCCCTGAAACATACACACAAATTCCTCCCAAATATTAAAACCCAATTTAATGTCTTCCTGTGTTCATTTCATACTTTGGACAAACAGTAGTTTTGTATTAACACAGGATGGTTTGCATAGCCTAGTTACTTTCATCTGCCATGGACCGAAGGCTGCTCCTGATTGGTCGAACGCACTGTCATGGTGGCTTGTTTGGAAACTTTCTCTTATTGCAACTAAATAGTCCACTGAAATCTGTCTCTGAAAATATTTGAGGCGAGAAATAGGCCATGCAGTTGCTGAATCTTGAATCGTTTTAGATCTACAACGGCTAGTGTAAAAGTTTGTTCACGAGGGTCGGGAATTTCGAGAGGCCGCGTGTCACGTTGGACGCCCCTGATTTGCATAAATTAGACTAGACCTCAACTTTATGCAAATGTATAGTAGCCAACATGACTTACCGCCTCTGGAAACTCGCCATGGCGCTACCAGAATGCATTGCACGACCGCTTACATAGGAAATTAATGGGAAGCGTGGAAATGACGGGACCTGTGAAAACGTACCATAAAGTCCATAAATTCATAAACTGATCGTGAATGTTCTTCCTGAAACAAAAATGCGTTAAAGGACAATTCCAGCGTGATTGGAGTTTTTGCTAATTTCCTGCATTCCCTTACTGTTTTACATCACTGTAGATCATTTCCCAGTGTTTTTATCACCGTGTGAGATTTTTGCTAAGGCGGGTCCTAACGTAACCACAGAGAAAGTTAGCTATTGGTTGAACGTTTTATTTTGGAGAGGAAAACGTGGAAATCAGGGAAGCAGAAATAGAAAGCGGAAGTAAGACACCCCCTCCTGTCTTATCTCAGCTCTTGCGGTGTTCCCAAATGCACGCATTAATATGAAACGGTGACCGGAATGTCTTTCAAAATGTAAACGTTTATAGCCTGATATTAGCGTCCTGATGCAACTTTGCAAAACTCAATTGTCAGCTTCTCATTCACAGTGATGGATTACCTTTATCGACCAAATTGGATGTCTCTGGAGTGAATGAGCCCGAGAGATATGGCAAAACTGATTTAAAAATATCTTTAATCATGCATGTAAAAACTGTCACAATTAACTTAAAGGGAAATCATGCTGGAATTGTCCTTTAAGGTGGTGCATTCCTGCCCTCTTGTGGCTGAAAACCATTCAGAATTGATAGTTATGCATGGTAACTCTACGTCTATGATCACAGGTGTAGCCCTCTAATGGGGCTCTATTGGCTTAGCCACTCATCTAGTTGCCTCACGCACTGACATTTTCATGCATGTACTCAGCCAATCAGGATGAGCCTACTTAGCCCTATGGCTCCACACTCTATATAAGGCGAACATACCCTTACTCTACCATGGAGCAGCAGAGTGACTCGTTACCATGCGTAACTATTTCACAAAGTATTCGCCCTCTAATGGGGCTCTATTGGCTTAAGGGGCAAAGCCTGATTACTCCACCCCCTGCTGCGGCACTAACATGTCGACAACAAGCCACATCACAGACACAATTCACAGCAATTGTTCATTCCTGTTCATGTTCAGTCCCTCTCTTACACACTAGACAGTGGTAAGGGAACAAACCTCATGCCGTGCCCCTCGGTGTTACACATGTGTCACACCAGAGGTGAGCACATACCCAGAGAAAGTCACCGACACATCCAACAGATAAAATCTGATGAACGGGCGGGGCGTCAACCATGATGCCGCTGTACAAATCTCATTCCACTGAATACGGCTGTCAACGCTGCTACACTCCGTGTAGAATACAACCATATAGCCACTGGAGGGTCTCGGCCCACTGACACATAAGCTTGTGAAATGCCATCACAAAGCCAGTGTGCGAGCCTCTGTTTTGACAGGAGCTTGCCGGCGACCCTGTCCCCATAGCACACAAACAACTGTTGTGTGCGTCTCAGCATAGCTGTGCGCTCCACATAGCATGCCAATGCATGCACCGGGCACAGGCAATGCAACCTCTCCTCCCTCTCTTCAGCATGGGGAGGAGGATAGAACGCATCAAACTGAATTGTCCTAGATCTAAAGGACGGGTTTTGTCTGAGTGTAGCGCCGCCCAAATCCCCTCTCACCAGTAAACAACTGGGGTGGATGGATAGTGCGCACAGATCACTCGCACTCTTAGCCGACGTCAATGCCAGTAGCAGCGCCAGCAGCATTGATAGATCGATTTAAGTGAGACCTGCCTAATAGGCTCGAAAGGCTCTTTGGAGAGGGCTTTGAGGACCAAAGGCAATTCCCACTGGGGGGTGGCAGAACGTATCACTGGACGTTTCCTCCTAGCCCCCTGCAGAAAATATTTCAGGAGAGGGTGGCCGAAAACCGAAACCTTCATGACAAGAGGAGATCGCTGATGCATACACTTTAAGTGTAGAATGCGCCAGAACCCTCTCCAAAAGGTGCTGGAGTAAAGAGAGAATAGACCCAATTGAACAATTCAGCGGGTCAACATCCCTTTCTCCACACCACTTTTGGAAACCCAACCATTTTGCCTTATAGCATGAAATGGTGGATTGTGTCCATGTGCCCTGGATAGTCTGCACCATGTCTTCAGACAACCATGCGCGCATCAGTCTGTCCCGTTCAGGACTTGAGAGGTTGGCCCAGATGGGGCATTGCCCCGATCGTACGTTTGCCTGTGACAGTGCCCCCCAAAACTGAGGAACTGTCCACAGCAACGCCGCCAACAGCTGCGTCATTTCCGCATACCACAGAGCCGTCGGATGGTCCGGGGCCACCAGCCATCAGTAAGAACCACAGAGGAGGTGTGTATTTTGCCTTGTAGCAAACAGGTCCACCTCCGCTCTCCTGAGCAGAGTCCAAATCTGGCTCACTATGTCAGGATGCAGTCTCTATTCATCTGATACGGGACCACCTCTTGACATGATGTCAGCTCCCTTGTTCTCCAGGCCTGGAATATGCAGGGCCCTGAGAGAGCGGAGATTCCCCGTGGCCCATAGCCACTGGTTCTCTGCTACCTTCAACAGAGGCACGGACCGTACTCTGCCCTGTTTGTGTATGAAGGCCACTGTGGTCCAGTTTTCCATCCTCACCAACACACCCTTTCCACTTATCGGTGGGGCGAAGTGTTGAAGGACTAACAGGACCGCTGTTAGTTCTAGCAGGTTGATGTG
Organism: Rondeletia loricata; assembly: GCA_900302605.1. Classification (NCBI taxonomy): domain Eukaryota; kingdom Metazoa; phylum Chordata; class Actinopteri; order Beryciformes; family Rondeletiidae; genus Rondeletia; species Rondeletia loricata. The sequence goes on along the minus strand of OMLI01088585.1, from coordinate 2,129 downwards.
CCAGTTTTCCCCTGAAGACCAATCAGCGATTTTTTGAGCCCCTGCTAGAGGGTGGGGACACTTTTGTGGACCGACCGACCGACCCCCTTTTGCCAATTGGCATGAATAGTTAATGAGCTCTTCTTTGGCTCATGACCAAGCTTTCCACAAAATCTTGTGCAAATCTGTGAATCCATTCGGGAGTTATGCGCCTTTTTGTGATACGCCACGCGCATGACCACGCCCCCGCTTGGTCAATCGGCCTGAAAAGTTACTCAGCTCTACCTTCGTTCATGACCAACCTCCATGTCAAATTTCAGCCTCCTGGGGCGAAAACTGTGGCCGCTACGGGGTGGGACACTTTTGTGGACCGACCGGCCGACCGACCGACAGACAGACAGACAGAGCTATAGAGCTGCGGTCGCAGCTAAACATTTTTAATAAACTACCTTGCCTGTCAGGCTTCCGAAGCTAGTTTGATTATATCTGCAAGCTACTGCTTTTCCTATGTACCTGTATGTTGCCACAATCTGAAACTTTTCAGGAGTTGAATTTGAAAGGTTGAGTAGTAACTGTAATTGTGAAACTGTTTTTCAATTAAATGTACACTGAATATTGAAAAAAAAAGTAAATACAAGTTCAATAAAAAAAAAAATCAGATTCAAATGCCAACATTCAATTTCATTGATCACATGAAAATTCAAAACACATAATTCTAATTAATTTGTGTGGTGGCACAAATCTCACCCCATACGTTAGACACAGTGGAGAAGGCTGGGTTTTTGGACCCACCAATTAGAATAGGCGAGTATTTCACAAACTCTGTGTGTTTGTTTTGTGCATCTTTGCGGCTCCACACAAATGTTATTACCCAGAGAGAGACTTAGGGTTTAAAAAGTGGTTTAGTGTGTTGGCACCAGTTAATGGAATGTTTTTGTCAACAAACCTCTTAACATTATAGACTGTCACATCAATTTTACTAACATTTGCTGCTTTATTTCAGTTGCTGTATGGCAGCCAATAGCCATTCTTAGTCCTGGTTGCCATTGTAATTTACACGATTTGTCACCATCAAAGGCAAACAGACAAGAGACCGTGTAACTTTAATTTATTTTCATTTATTTATATCTTATTTATTTGCCTTATATGCCTTATGACAGTTCCCTAAATAAGTCCAAAAAGTCAGTCTTGATGACTAGCGTCACACACGTGGTGTGTTTACATGCACACAATTCTCAGGAAGACCTTGTAACACAGATATTATAATGTACTCATGCAGCATGCAACACATGACATGTTGCGATGTTGTCATTTCTATAAACAAACACACTGCCATGGCATCCGTGTCATTCCTCTGTGACCTTTTTGACACATGCGCATTAAAAAAAAATGTAATTAAATTGAGTTAAGGTGTTCACATGACAAATAAATTGAAAGACTGAGCAGAAAAAAATCTAGGTTTGTTAACCGGGTTGTAGTTACACCAATTATGAACTGATCAAGGTAGTCAGGATTAGGCATTTACATGACATTAACCTTAATCAGGTTAAAATCACATTACTATGCATACATTTAGTAATATACGAAGGGTGTAAATCTTTGACCTCACAACGATCCGATTACGATTCTTGAGGCAACGATTCAATGCATCATGAAATCTCTTCATTTGACCATGATTCGATGCGATTCGATACATTTTCAATTAGTTAATAATTACATAGAATATAACACATTGTCATTATCTTGTATTCAGATATATTTCACACACACACACACACGAGAAACAAAAATAGCCAAGAAATAAACAGCAACAACACCAGTAACCCCATCAATACAACTGACAGTCCAGCTGACTAATCACATTCAAATACAGAAAAATAGAGAGAGACACAGAGAGAGGGAGAAAGATAAAGAGAGATTTCGACACTTTGAAACTTTCGAGCTTTTATTTTGACGGCTAAACGCTTTAACCAGAAGTCTTATTTTCTGGTTACTTGAGGTAGCTTAACGAATGTAACGAAGCAGATCAGCGTGGGTGAGTTAAGTGTACAAACTTAACAAACTAATGACAATTCTATCTATATTAGTCAAAGACTGTAGTATCTGCCAGTGTGTCAAACCAAGATTAAAATAAAACTGGATGAAATTAA
>OMLI01088584.1:0-11102 GCA_900302605.1 Rondeletia loricata | reverse complement strand
TGCAGGGATTTCAAAGTTTGCATTAGAGGCGTAGTTACGTTTGTTTTCCTCTACTCGATGACAAAAAACAAACTCTGGCAATGCAGTTGCAGTTATCACACTGCTGATGTATAATAACGGGCAAGCCAATTAAAACAATTTTAAAAGAGAAAATCTAACTTGTTTCCGTACTGTTTCTCCTGTAAAAGCTTGCATTACCAAGATGCAACAGCCAGTGTCTCATTATAAATGATTGCTTTTGACAGCAAATGGAGCAGAGGATGAGAGGGAAATGTAGTCTAACACTGTAAGCTTATAGCTGATAGGAGAATGATAAAACAGTTGTCTGGCCTGACATTTTGGGCTGATCTTCCTACCTGTAGGCAAAGATGATTCTCAACTTAACAAGACCGTGTGCAAAGCCACGGAACAGCCGGGCACCTATGTAGCTTGGAGGGGGAATGCGCATACCGCCACCCACTGGAGCAACTTGCAGTGTAAATGCCATTGTCAATACAATATTTTCATAGGAAAAAGGAGACACCAGCAGAGTGTCCAAAACAAATTCCTGACTTAACCAGAAAGCACACCTGTGTTTCCTCCTCCAGATTTGGCTCTGAACCGTAGTTGGGACAACCTCTGGTTATATACGTATAAGTTTTGGCTCGTAACTGGTAACATCTAACTACGTCTATCATCCAGTTATTTTCTGTATATAAGGAGTCAGGAGACGTTTCTCTCTTGGGCAGGGCATTTATTACCTCCATGAACATAAAGCATTTACATTTCCCTTGGCTGGCCGTCTTCATTCGCTTTCTCTACCGACCGCTAAAACACACACAACTGTATACGGACTTTTTGTCCGTCTATCCTCTGGATGATCATGATATCCTCTCGACTGGATCTGGATGATCTGGATGATCGGAATGCGCGAAGCAAAATGCAGCTCGCCCAAGGGAGCTCGCCACTTTCAGGACTGATCACCGTAAGTTTCGATTCTGTGTTTACACGCCACTGAGCATGCTCACGGACTTAGAGACCCAGTCCGTGAGCATGCGCAGTTCAACAATCGAGCATGCGCAGTTCAACAATGACCGGACAGATAGACGGACAGACGGACAGACAGACTCGAGCAGATCATAGGTATAGAGCCGCGCATCTCGCGATGCCCAGCTAAAAAGATAAAAGCTGGGCACATTTTTATCATTTCATTTTCCAATTTTCCTACAAAAAAAGTATAATTAAATCCTGAATGATAATCAACAGTGCGCTTTTTTTAGTTTCCATAGCCAACAATAGAAGACCATAAAACATGTTGATTTTTGGCCAGAAAGGTGCATGCAATAAATGTAAACCACTATGTAATAGTAAAATATATACAGTGTCTGTACAGTCGACCATTGATCATAAATAGCATTATCTAGCTCTCTGACCACACATGAAAAATGCAATGTTTAATTGTGCTAACCTGTTAGCGGAATAAAACCCATCGACGTGAATCTCAAAACCAAACTCGCTGTTTCACATAGCTCCATTAAAGTGCTTCAGATTTTGCTTATTTAGTACTGTATGTTAGATGGATTTAAACAATATAGCAATAAATAACACTGTATGAGATGAGGTCATAAGCTAATGATTTTTTCTGATAGCTGTCTGATTAGAATATAATTTTTAGCGTCCCTGTCTCCTTAGAAAGAGGAACAAAACACATTATTGTTAGACCTTCATTGGAGTAGATCGGTGATAGATCGGTGTACAAAGCGATCAATGAAGATCCCGTTGAGAAGAAATGAACAGGTAAAGAGGGAATCTGCTCAAATCTATTCATGCAAAAGATGAGATTCTTGCTAACCCCTAGCACAATCGATGTTTTCACTACACGACTTCAAACCCCTTCATGCCAGTTAGTTACGATGCTACAACTTTTGCAATGCCTGCATAAGAAGATAACTAATACTGGAGAGAGAGAAAAGACATAAATATCATCATTCAATAAAAAGGGCTGACTGGAATGAAAACATTGGGTATTTCAGTGGGTCCCCTCCTTCAAAATGTCCCGTGCTGGAGCAGCGTATGTATAGAATGCGATGAACTGTACGATAAGGCTAGCAACACAACCGGACCTAGAGATAGAGATAGGAGACCCAGTAGACCAGGTTGAAGAGACCGAATGCAGTGGGGAAGAAGATACGTGCGTACGAGTCTATCTTGGCGACGCGGATGTGCAACCTGCCGTGCCGCCAAGCTCCAGAGCGGCAGTCTTCGAAACAACAGAAGAAGCTGGTGCAGTCCTTCCCGTCCAGACACTCGTAGCCGTACTCCTCGTCCCGCTCCTGCATGTGCGTGGCGTTGTTCATCTGGATGGCCGTGGCTGAGCGTGGGCGGATGTCCACCGTGGGCGTCTGCTTTCGACAGGACAAAATGACACAGTTAGCCATCAGAGCCCCCGAGGTATTATTCTATTATTATATTCAAGAATCCGCTGACATAACAGGGGGCCTAGTTTAAGCCGTGATTTTTCTCTCACTCAGTTTAGTCAGCAAAATGTAATTTGCCCCTTCAACCCTTTTAAAGGAAATGTCAAGGAAATACAAATAGGCCCATAACTAGCACCTGTGGCTGTAATTAGTGAGACTTATAGCTGACAATGGCTCAGTCCCCATTAAACTCATGATGCAAATTACACCTTTGGGTAAAGGCTGGCTTCTGAGGCAATGCTGAGATTATCTGTTGGCTTTATTTAGGAGACATATGATGCTAGCGCTGGGCAATTCCATTCCATTTTTTATTCTGATGCTACTGCTGCTGCCCAACATTTGAAAATGCTGTGAGAAAAAAATGACTCAACAAAATGACATAATTTGGGTTCTGAATGGACGTTGTAAGAGTTTTGCTGAACGAAATTCAAGACATGTGGTAACTGGCTTATGATGCATCGGCTTAGAGATAAGGAGCATTTGTTGGCAGACATACAGCGCACAGCTCAGTATTCCTCTAGCCCACTCTTCCTGTCACTAAACGGGTTAAAATAAACTTCCTTTTCAGGCTCTGCTCACCGCTGGAGGGCACATGCCTTTTCATTAAAATAGGACAGTGACATCAGCAAGTCTTTGGCTCTGTCACTCTAAAGGGAGACAATTTGTATTCAAATAGGGTGTTTTTCATCAGCTTTTATCAGAAAATGCCATGCCACCTTTGCACAAATTGGAATTCTGGCTCTACGGCAGATTAAACGCTTCCCCCTTTGGCAGAAGTGGAAGTTTCCCTGACCTTGCAGATAAACTAGGGTGTCAACCTCAACAAATACACAGTGAGTCTAGCATACTCCAAAGGTCAACCTCAAAGAAAGAAACATCACCGCTTTCATTTCAAAGAAGTGCAGCTAGCTGTCATGTAAGAGGTTCTTGATGTCCTGTCTTTGTACCATGTGAATACCAAGAACTGACTTGGAAATTACTGTACCAACACTGTAAATATGATTTACAAGGTTTATTCATGCTAGGTGTTGTACGAATATCAGAACACACTTATTACTATTCATCAGATTTCTTTTTAACTTCCCACAATCCTCTGACAACAACACTTCATTCAGCTGCAGCGTATCATTTTGCCCAGCACTAGTGCACAACTGTGGTTGTCGTCCCTTTGAAAACGATACATAACCATGAACACAAAAACACGTGGGTTAGTTTCAACATTCATTGTTCTTATTAATTAGACAGTCTGTTAAGTTAATGAGGGGATTAGCGAAGCAGGTTATGTGACTCGGTTCACAAAGGGGATTGGTTGCACTGGAGGAAGCGCGGTGGAAGCTCAAGCAGAAGGAGCATAAACAGCATCCTGCCGCGCGGCCTGGTCAAGCTGGGCTGTGCCGGTGTTAGCAACAAAAAAAAACGACACAGTGGCGTTGATAACTTTAACCGGCTGAAAGTAGACAACCTCTCGGAGGAGACGACAGGCGGAAACACCCAGGATCCTTACTGGATCCCTTAGTTATCTGGCTTGAGTTGGATGTTTGAGCGAGGTGTTTCCATACTGTAGATAGATGGTTTCAGTAAAACAATAATACATTTAGGCTCGTAATAACACGATCTCACAAAATCTAGCAAATCCAACCTCCATAATATTCGTGTGGAACTGTAAAGGCAGATTATCTTGTCTTACCTTGTGTGTTAGGTTAAATTTAGCTCTTCCCTAGCTATGCTTTCTGGGTGTGTAAAGATTACCGTGTGTTAATCTGCTGAGCGGACCCACAAACTCGAATTAGACTTAACACAGTGCAGGGGTTGTCTATTTCAGTCTGTTAAGGCTCTGCTGACTCTGTAGGAAGCGTCAGGTTTAGAAGCACAACACACACACACAGGTATAGATTTACTGGCAGGAGAACGGAGAGGAGAAGAAGAAGAAGAAGAAGCCGTCACTGTGGTTACAACAGCAGCAGAGAGTGAGACAGGACAGAGGGAGCCAGAGAGAATCCATACTGGGCCTGGGCTAATACATTCCTCTGGACATGGGATGTATGGGACGCTTATTTAAAAATGTACGTCTGGCCGGCTGCCTCCACACTGTGCACTGCAGAGAGCCCCGTTTGAATGTTATTTCTGATACCTACTCCGTAACTGAGGAGGGAGTACAGTAAGCATACAGGTAGATAGAGAGAGAATATAGAGAGGCGTGTCTGCTGTGTAACAGATGAAAAGCAGTGAGGTGCCGGGGGCTCAGAGAGCCAAAATGCAGCAGTCACATGCAGTCAGTACAGGGTAACTCGGACACAGGCAATGTACCTTTGAGGAAAAGAGCCGGAGGAGCTTTTGTCCAGACATGAAACAAAGAACATGTGGAATTGAAAGAGAGTAACACAAAACAAGGAAGGAATACATGTAAAAAGGGGGAAAAAAGGAAACAAACACACAGAGAATGTCCAAAATAACAACAAGTAATATACCGTCTAACTCAAAATGGAAAGAGAAGAAATACACTGTAGAGAGAGACACATTACAAACAGACACAGGGGGAGATGCATGGTGGGATACTGTATATCTCACATGCTGCCAGGATCACCTTGGAAAATCTATTGCTGATACAAAGTTAGAAATATTAGTTATGTCGTTAATGCACTGTTCAAATAGTCCCTGTGAGTTTTTTATACAGTGGCTACTATACATCAGGAGGAAATGACGACATAAAGTTGAGTTATGGCATTATTTTTGCTAAACAGACATGATGCACGACATATAATAAATACATTAAGAATCTCATTTATCAAGCGTTACGTCCCTATCAGTTCCAGTATGCATACATTAACAGATTGATTACCATTTGTTGCGCTCGTGCATGATACAGAACTCAAACAGCTTATAGGAAATCAAAGGAACTTCTGAACGTTTTCCTGGATTTCCTATTCTTTTCCTATTTTTAACTATTCATGAAGATCAAAAGGATTTCAGTCAAAGGCCCCGTTCCCTTGCTTACTTCCTCCTTCCTGCATCCTGGCAGGCCACGCAGAGAACCTAGAAAAGCCCCTTCGAGATGGCAAACTGGCATCACACCTTCCACTTCATTATTCATTCGCTCATCCGAGACAGTTACTTCAGGCCCTGCAGCGAAACCTTAGTTACAGAGGCTGAAAACTAGAGCGCCCCACTTCAGTTCTGGAACCACGGGCCAACTCCAGCTGATTAGGGCGATCTTGCTCCCGAAGTGTTCATATATTTGGAGAGAGAGAGATCACGGAGCATCAAACGAGCTCCGACCATGATGGTGTGCGTGGGATTTGTGGCTCCTATAAGACCAACTCTCCTGTCATGTGACACGGGTCTAAATTACAACTGTGACAGATGTGTGGCGGATTAAGGAAAGGTTCGAGCTGACTGCCTCGCCCCATTGAGTAAGATGAGGTGGTGGCCTCTGGGAAGATGCTCCCTTAGGGATGCTGAGCAGCTTTCTATAGCTTTCTATAGGGCTTATCCCTATACTGTAATACACCGGGGGGAGAAAGAGAGGGAGAGAGAGAGGGAGAAAGAGAGGGAGAGAGGGAGAGAGAGAGGATGGGGCTTTCACAGTGTAGGGAGAAATTGTTGAAATCCTTGACCCTTCACCTAAATACTGTCCATTGAAGTTCATCAAGCAGTTTTCAGATGCATTATTTGAATATTCTGCACGATAACATTCCAACTAGATTTCTATCCAGTTTTAGAAAGACGCTCACCGGGTTTTTCTTCTTCTTGTCCTTTTTGGCACTCGGCTTCCTGTTGCTGACAAAGTAGTGCAGCGTGCCGTACTCTATCAGTGCGGCGAAGACGAAGATGAAGCAGACGGAGACAAACAGGTCCATGGCGGTCACGTAGGACACTTTCGGAAGGGATTTCCTGGCAATGGTGCTCAGCGTGGTCATGGTCAGCACGGTGGTGATGCCTGGTAACGGGACCAGAAAGAACAGAGAGTTACGTTTGTGTTATAGCGACCAAAAAGAAAGATGTATATGCTTTTAGTTTACAAGTACACAGCTAATGTAGTAATATGCAGATTATCCATAAAAAGGCCAGATCCACAGAAACTAAGGGAAATCAAACGATTGAATAATAATGATGGCTGATCACTACTCGATGACGGACCAATGGAACGCTTCACGGATTAGTGAAGAGACGAAAGGCTAAAGAAACGTGGAGAAACAGGCTGTTTAATAGCAAACTCTTAGATGTTAGTAGTCTGACATATTAGCGTTAGTGACCAACTGTTTTACTGTCCCCTTGATCCACATACTTTCCTGGCTTAAGGTTTAGCCGCCATCGACTGACATACAACATCTCCATATCCACCATCTGGTTATTTCTCTCTCTCTCTCTCTCTCTCTCTCTCTCTCTCTCTCTGTCTCTCTCTCTGCATCGATAAGCACACTGGTACAACAGATTAGCACTACCATCAGCAGCATCACAACCCCCAAACACCAACAAACAGACCACTGCTCATCAAGCAACCAACCAACCAGACGGCCATCCTTCCATCAAATAGTCCGCAAGGGGACTTATCATGTTAGCCAATATATATATGGCGGGTGATTTATGTCTAAGTTTAATGTGGAATGAGAGACGCCATTAACGATTAACGTTACAGCATCGTGAGTGATTTGTATATTTTGCTGGATGGTATTGAAGGATTAAGAATTATGTCACGAGCATTAATCCCCTCCCTAGCCAACTGGTAAAAATTTTGTTAAAAATTTTGTACATTTTTTGTACACATTTTGTACACATTTTGTACACATTTTGCCGGCAATTAATAGTGTTATCATTTCTATGGAAAATCATGTCCGGAGCTGCAGGAACATGAGATGATTTCACCTCCAATTGAAGAAAACAAACCTATTTTTAGAGGGCTTAATAACTGACAAAGCAATGATGGAGGTAAGGTTGAATAAGGCCTCCTTGGTTTACGTTCAGGGATGCTCGCTAATGATCACATCACGAGGACAAGAGGTCAGGGTTTAAAGCCTTAAGGGCCTAGGGGAAGCTGACTAAGGAATATGTAACTGCATCACGAGTGAACCTTTAATCTTCTGAGGATGTCCTCGGGATGCCAAGGGCAACTTCAAAAGCTGACAGATTTCCTCTAAATCCTCACATTTGCCCTCTTTTTTCATTCCTTGTCCCTTTTTTGCATTCAGTGACGTGGCCACCTGCATTGTTATTGCGCTGAGGCTGCATCGCTGCATCTTCCCTGCTGTATTGCATAATTAATGCCTCATTAAGGCATGCATAAAAAACATATGTGCCGGGATATAGGCTCTTCCAATCAAGATGGACTAGATTCCTTAGCAGCTGCCCTGTCTCTGAGGAGAAAAGAGGGGAGGGGAGAGGAGAGGAGAGGAGAGGAGAGGAGAGGAGAGGAGACAGACATGAGGATGCCACATGAAAGCAAAAAAGCTCTATACGTTTGCACACCTTAGCAAACAACACACAAAACACAGAGTATGTGCAAGCTGCAGAACCATAAACAATATTTAATTCACTCAAACGGACCGGCCGGCTGTGGATAAAGGTTTCAGATGAGAAGAGGGGTGAAAGATGGAGAGTCTGGGGAGATAGAGAGGAGGGGGGGATACATTAAACCAATATGAAATAAATCAGTTTGGAGTCTTCACAAGATCATTAGAACCAAGGGACTGGAGCACAAACACCGCTGGCCCTGAGCCCAGAAGACACAGAAACACACACACATACACAAGAAGTTAACTTTTCCCAAAGTTGGATTCCATTTTTTATAAAGGCAAAATATGTGGCCACCAAATAAAAGTTATCATAGGTGCTTGCTGTGAAGGCGGTGCACCCGGTGTGAGTGTCACATTTATTTGTTCACTCGCAGGCCCGTGATCAGGGAGGCATGATTCCGAAAGGCTTCATGCGAGAGCAATCAAATTTGGTGGATAGGTTTTAAGGGTGTAGGAATTCAGTCAGTCTCCTCCTACTGAAACAGTTTGAAAGATGCCAAAAACATGGGTGTGAGCAGCGGTCAAGATGGATGGGGTGCGGGGGGGGAGCGGGTATCGAATGTCCGCAGAACGGTCCTGGAATCATTCATGTACATGAGAGCTAAACTAGCCCCCCGGTCAACTTACGACCCCCCTCCCCCCTTCCGGGTCAGTAATTCTGTCATCCTGCCAGGGAGAGTGGAGGGATGGAGAGTGATGGAGAGTCACAGGGAAGTGAGGGAACTTTAGCCTCAGAAGGCTCCTTTGAAGTGGAGGACTTCTCCCCTCCAGAGTCTCCTGCAGCGGGAGTTCAGAGCGATAATGAGGACGGAGCTGGGGGTCCGGATACTAGCTGGAGGGGCGGAGCTACTGCTAGCATCATCACGAACAAGAACAACCTGTGCACATCAACGAAAGATCCAATGACGTTTGCTGACGTTGGACCTTTTTTATTTTTTTAAACCCATTTTCAACCTCGGAAATGGAAAATCAGCAGATTTATCGCCTAAAACAGCAGAAATCCACGTATGCGTGACACTATGAAGAAATTGTGTTATATCATTGTCTTCTATCACAAGCATCAGTTAACATCTCAGATGGTGGCGCTATAACAAGCAATTTTACATATTGGCCAATAACTCCTGAACTTTTCCTCAGACTTCACTCAACATGAATCTATTTGCACATACTGGTTTCATTTCTGCCTTGATAGTTTTCTGGAATTTAGAATTTTATGCAAACACAGCATATTTGGACTTCCTAGGTTACAGCTATTGCACAGACGGTCTTTTCTTTGTTTTTCTTTCTTTTTTGTGGGGTTTTCATTGTTCCTAAGGGTTTGTGTTGTTGTTGCTGCCGCTGCTGTTAATGGCCTTTCCCAGCTCCCCACCAAAGCATAATTAGTTATTATTGTTAGGCTTTTCTCAACAGATTGCACACATAGCACTTTTAATGACTAAATTAATAAACATAGCAAAACGTTTCTGAAGCGTTGCATTATTTGCATTGCTGATGCTTGTGAGGATGCCGGTACTTAACAGTCCAAACAAGAAAAACAAACTATAAACTTTTATTTGAGTCTCAGTTCAGTGGGTCATTACACTGTGAGTGCTCACTGTTTCAACACAATGGCTGAACAGAATGAGGAAATAGCACATATAACTACAGTCAACAACAGAGAGGCAGATGTGGCAGCGTTCCCCTCATCTGTTTGACAAAAACAGCAATAACAAGCATCAGTATAAACAATAACAAAACAGCAATGCGGACGAGTGAAACTCACCCACAGGGAACCATAATCACCATATAAACAAGAGGGATGGCTAGAGATAAGAAAACAACTACAACTGGGAGAGCTTGGGAGGGGTGTGTGTGTGTGTGTGTGTGTGTGTGTGTGTGTGTGTGTGTGTGTGTGTTTATGCACCAATGCCTATGTCTACTTTACTTTGTGTGTTTTTGTTCATGCATGCATGCCCATGTGTCCACAACATACATTTTCTGTATATTAGATTACAAAATGCAAGCAGTTAAGTCTCTACAAGGTCAGAGTACAAATGCCTTTAAATGTAAGCAAAGGCACTGCCCACATCTCAATGTGTTGGCATTGAGCGTTAACATGCAAATACAGCACTACTGTACCGTAATTATTTTCAGATATGGAATCTGCTGTAAATGGACATTTCTGTAACCTTTTAGATAGAACGCATCTTATTAGGGAACAACTTATTATTCAATTTAGCATTTTTAATAAATTTAGTTTACATTCAGTGGTGGGTGGTGATGTGTGGGAAATTAATTCGCAAAAGGACTGAAGATACTGCAGGTATGTGTACTGAGAGCAGCTTGAGCAATATGCACATGAAAAATAAATGTTGTTATGTTATTATCTTATGTTATAGATTTGTGTCTGTCAGTCATTTACTCAGTTAATTAAAACACCTTGTTCTCTCTCCTATTCCCCTCTCCTCAGTACACACTCTCTCTCTTCCTCTTTCTCACAATTTCTCCCTCTCTCTCTCTCTCTCTCTTTCTCACTCTCTCTCTCTCAGTCACACACACACACACAGAGGTTTGGTCGGACTAAGGGATTAACAGTATTGTGTTTTTGGGGGTGGGCAGCCGGCAATGACCGATTGATAAAAGCTTTTGTTTTGACAAGACTGAATGGCCTTTAAGGGAAAAGTTGTTCACAAACGTACTACTGAAATCTTGTGTTTTTGTTTTTTTATTCATAACCTCAAATGACCCCCAGAATGGAAGCTTTTACTGCAGAGGGGATGCTTTTATTGAACGGATATGTTGTTGTGCTTGTGTGGATTTGGAATATAAAGTGATGGTGTGAAGAACATTGCCTGGTGCTGTAAATGAAAGGTGTTGTTCCAGTTTATTTGGCCAAGGGAATTGAAATTTTGTGAGTTTAGATTAGGAAGATGACCTGCTGAAAAGTCAGACTTGTACCTCAGCCAGTCTAAAAATGCCAAGTCAATAAATTTCAGGAAAGCCTAAATAACAACATTGATTAAACTTACTTGCAATGGATGAATTCTCTCTCCCATATTCTGAGGAAACTGTCAACTGTATGGGCATTTTAATGGGCATTCTCCTCGGCACAAGAAACAGCCTGTGGAGAGGAGAGGAGAGGGAGGAGACAGGAATG
>OMLI01088583.1:0-10484 GCA_900302605.1 Rondeletia loricata | reverse complement strand
CTCCGCCAACGGTGTGTGAATGGGTGAATGTGAAGTAAAAACCTGTAAAGCGCTTTGGATAAAAGCGCTATATAAATGCAGTCCATTTACCATTTACCATGATGTTACACGCCAATGCTTTAAGTCTGTTTAATATAGATATAATCTATACAGAATGTACTTGCATGTTGTCAATTATATCCAGGGACTGAGGCTCTGATTTCTATTCATTTGATTTATGTTAATGTGCATCCTTAGTTATCTTATTATAGTACTTGTTGATTAATATATTAATTATTATGTTTCGAATGACTGAGACACATTTTTGTTATTTCCTTTGCAGCACACATCCCATGTGCAACTACTTGCCTTGAATAATAAATACCACCTCAACGTGCTTTGAAGGGGAAACCTCTCATTGTCCTCTGTCCTCAAGCCATCTGACTGTGGCTATACCTGCTCACCAATACGCTCATTCACCCGGAGCCAATCCCCTAGAGCAGAACGCTGTTACAAATGGTCCTTCGAGCCGGACTGAGAGTTGACTCCGTAGCTTCAAACTTGATAATCCACCTTTTTTTTTTTTCTCCCCCATAGACTTGCATTGTGAAACAGGTCTCAAAGTCAAGTTTGAAGCTAGGGAGCAACTATTGAAGATATCTCGCCAATATTTGGAGTTACATCATGTCAAGGTAACTACACAACCCAAACCTCTACCAAACTTTAATGATGCTTTAATGGATCATCTGAGGCTACCTAGTGCCTACAAACTGGCCAAATCCTTCATGTATTCAAGCACATAGACGTCCGCACTCACAGCTTTAAGGGCGAAATATGGGCATCATTGACAATTAATCCAGGGCGAAATATCCAGCATCTTTAATGCACCACATTAAGTGTGTGTGAGCTTTTACTATGCAAATCAATGGCAAGGTTTTCCTTATTATTTGCCTGCTAATTTGACAAATGCCATTGAGAACTGATCAGAAGACCATAGACTACCCTAATTTATGTAGTGTATTTTTGCTTTTAGAGGCTTTAGTGACAAAGACAAAGCTCTCAGTAATTAATAATGTAATCTGTCTGGTAATGTGGTAGTGGTTGCTTTCAAGATGATTCAAATAAGGGAACTTCTTGGTACAGGAGACCTTCTGTTCTATCACAAGACCTAATCATCACCAACATTATCAAGTTCAATCTGTGTAATCGGTTTAAAGTGCTGTCTAACCAAAGGGGATTTTCACTACTAAAGAGGCAGATGATCAACAGCTAATGATCCATAAAATGTGGCAGTCGTTAGGTCTGACTTAGAGACAACAAGAACAATAACTGTGATAGTATAATGCTATGAAAAAAATAAAACAAAATAAGTTAAACATACATTTTACAACATAAGTGTCAAATTCATAGAGAATAAAGGCACATTTAAACTTGGTATAAGGCCAACATTTCCAGGCATGTGGTATAAATCTTTGTAGTTGCTGAGATATAGTCATTACTGTATAACACTATTTTAGCAAAATGTTACTGATTTCCCTGATAACAGCCATGCAAATATAGATTCAAGATGCAATCAGATACTCAAAATCTTTGGTACATGGACAGAGTCCGTTGAAAACAAATGTAAATGAGTTTCATTTCAGGCACTTTGTAGGTAGTCACATTCAAGTAGACAATTAGTAATGTAAAAAAGAGGTTTGAAATATGAGCAGAGAATGTAAATGTGACAAATAAAATTTATTCCGTTTGATTTATGACAACTAGCCATCAAATGGGTGTTGTAAAAAAATCAACCTTGTATAAAATATTCATGACCAATTGTGTAACATCAGAAATTAAAAGTGAAGAAAAACTGAAAGCTTAGTTCCTTTATGCCAACCAGGGCTGTTTTTTTTGTTTTCCAAAAACCTGAAAACCTTGTTATAGCAACTAAACTGTAAAAATAAAGTATTATGTTTTATCAACTTAAGACTGGATACTCAATCAATGAATTCGCTTAATACACAAGTATTAAATCTAAGAAGGTGATCAATAATGGCCATCTTAAACAAAAGTGTTATCTGAGACTGATGACTGTGGATGTGTTAGAGAAAAGGTGAGGCAACAAGAAAGGTACTGCACCTTGTATTAAGACGAAGTGGCCCCAACACTGCTCCAAGAACGCACATGGGCAGCCCGGTTTGAGCGGCTTCGAACCACTTCACTGCCACCTCACCTGACAGCAAGAGAAAGAGAAAGAGAAACAGAGATCACTCAAAACAGTTATCTGTAAAGTGTGTCTAAACCTACTTCAAGGTGAAACCCTTAAGCAATTAGTGGCGTTTTTTTCCGTTGTTACATCAAAGTTTCGTGTTTAGTCAACTCAATGTGAGAGAGAACCAATTCACCTACTGTAATGTCAGTGTATTGCAGAAAGCTCACATCTACAAATTTTCCTTTTTATTTATTTTTTTAAGAAAAAGGAGAGTGGGTTATCCACTCACCTTCAGTATTTTTTCTTCATTCAGACAGGTAGAAAGCAGAGAGGGAGACACAGTTAAGTAAGTTCTGGTGGGATTCAGTCCTGGGTCAGCAGGGGAACGTCTGGCTCCACAGGTGGCAGACTTAACCACTCAACTATCTCTGGGCATCAGTTTTGCCGCTTTTTTACTCAAGTTAACAGATGACATTTTATCTGCCATGCGTAATTCTTGTTTCATTATGCTGAGACTTAGTCAAATCATTGATAATGCATTGTACAATGTCAAAAATGCCCGAGCATCAACAGGCATTGACTAGCTCCTCTCAATAACAGGAAATCTGACTTTTTATAGATGCCAGGTTTCTGCAGGACACTGATGGTCTGAAATGTAATATATAATGAGAAATATAGCAATTTCAAATTCTGTGAAGCCAGACTCACCTAGCATGTTGGTGGGCATGCCTAGTAAGGTGTGCAATAAATCATGGACCTCTCTGTATCTTTGCATGACGTATGCTAGCTCCTCATTGTCCACAAACTTCACATCTGCCCTTGAGTCAGGGGTCACACGCTGAGAGAAAGATAAAGAAACAGAAACGTGAATGCAAAAGTGAAAATGAAAGAAAAAAAAAATTTAAAAGGAAGGACATTTGAGTTTGTTTATCCTAATGAAATTGGTGCCAACAAATGAAAAACAACTACCAAAACATTTTCTTTGTATGGAGTTTTGCAACCCCCATATCCAACTCACATTGTCCTCCAGAAAACGGAGGTATTCTCTCCCAAAAGAGCCATCAGGCAACGAGGCCATCTTGTTTAGATCTAGTGTAGATAGCCGGATCCTGGGCCTTTCTCTATGATAACCAGTAAATAACAAATAGACAAAATCAAAAATTCACAAAAGAGGCATGAATATATAATTTAAAAGTACATTTTGCATGATAGTGGTAAAGTGACTAACGTTAGGATAGTGTAGCCCTCAGGGTCGTTTCTCATCCTGTCCCTGAGATTTAGCAAGGCTAGGTGTCCTGTCGTCTCTCCGAGCACAGCAACCATGTCTGCACAGAGAACACAGATTTTCATTAAATTAAATGGTGTTAAAGGTATAATAAAGAGTTTTCCCAAGGTGTGGCCTCTTGTCGCAGCTTAATCTACAAGCTGGTAAAAACGTCGTACCTCATAAAAAATAGCAAAATAAATGTTCAACATTGTCAAAATTGTCACACTGTTTATATAATTTCGTTTTTATTTCATGACTTGTCAAAGTTGTACAGTCCTTCTCAGAATACACAGTAATGTGCAAAAGTCAGACCACCCTTTCGTTTATTTCATTTCCAGTCAAAATGGCCATTCATTTTCAGTGTCAGAAAAAAAAAGCAGGGCTCGTTATCTTGCTGTAGAATGAATTTGTTCTCAATCAAACGTTTTCCAGATGGTATTACGTGATGTATTAAGATTTGTTTGTATTTATCAGCATTCATGATGCGTTCAATCAAAAACAAATCACCAACTCCAGATGTTGTTCTACATCCCCAAACCTGCACTGATCCTCCACCATGCTTGACTGATGGTTGTAGACTTGGTTCAGAGTCTTTCATTGCTTCGGCATCGGCGGCGAACATACTGCCTTCTGTTACTTCCAAACATCTCATCAGTCCATAAAACCTGACTCCACATCTCAGGTGTCAGTTTTGGTGTTCTAGTGCACATTTTCTTCTCTTTTGTCTATTTCCTTTTCTCAGTAGTGGCTTTTTGACAGCAACACATCCTTTCAGACCCATAGAGTTGAGTTGTCTTCTCACAGTGGAAGGATCGACAGATTGGATTTGTTCAGATCTGAAGCTGAGTGGAGCTTGATTTGTTCTCAAAGATGAAAGCTTTAAGTACTGTCTATCTGATGGTGATAGTTTTGGTGGTCTACCAGGTCTTGCACGGTTGTTAGGAGTTCCATTTTCTCTATATCTTACAAGAATTTTTGGAACTCCAGTGAAACTCCTGTTTTTTCACTTATTTTCCTTAGTGTTGGAGGCTTTTGTAATTTTCTGTTAAATATACGTTTCCTGCATTATTGTTTGACACCAAAAAATAAATAATCTGTACTGAATGGCCGTTTGACTGGAAATTGAATGAACGAAAGGGTGGTCTCTGACTTTTGCACAGTACCGTGCTTGTTAAATTCAGAAAACAAACTTGGTTGGTTTGTAGGCCAAGTATTGGACAATCAGTGAAAAGCATTAGGATATACTGAAACACCCTCAGTACAACCCCACCTGATACTGTGCTGCATGTGCTGGAAAAACATGATACTCTCTGTATCGGTGACCTGTTTTTTCCCTACTGTCCTTTTTTCCCTACCCTACTTTTTTCCCTTCACAGTTAGTGGCTAAACATTTTATGGTATATCTTTAAGACTTTGTCTCCAGTCTTAAAAACTAAATAACAGATAACAGGTGTTAGTGCTCTCAACCCCCCTGAAAGTTGCAGGGTAGCAGACATATATACTTATTGGCCTTAATGCTCATCTATTCTTCATTTCTATTTCGAAGCAGTTTTTCAGGCCTTTAAAAGAGGTCTCCAGAAAACCCCAGCTTGAGAATGACTAAGCATTTCTAATTAAAGAGTACATGAGAAAAGGTAATACAGCCCCTCTTGGTATCACTTTACTGAGAAATGAAAAGCAAAACTATTCAGAATCTTTCCAGTTCCTTAAACCTGCACTGATAATGAGCCTTCCAGACCAGTTATCAACAGCAAGTATTGGTTATAGACTGCCTGACTGAGTTTTAAGCAGAATAATGGCTATAGGTCTACAAGACAGGTGAATGACGTAAAACAGCAATATGCCATTTTTATTCAAACATGTCCTGTGCCATTTTGAGCTTAATTTTGAGCATATCTTAAAACATAAAATCTGTGATGAAAACGTTGGTATTATATAATGAACATTAAAAGGAGGAACTTCATCCCCAGCCTCAGTAATAATTAGAGAATGACAATGTCAGCCATGTGCCGATGTGTGTGTCTCACCATGTCTGTAGGGGTTCTGCAGCGCAGCCACCCCTGACCCAACGGCCAGCAAGGCTTTCTGTACGGGGCTGGTGGGGATGTGTCCGGGATACAGCCTGTCATAGTAGCTGTCTGTAGACTCACTGCTGCTGTGCTGTTGGCGGACACACACTGCTGAGGGAGAGGTGGAACAGCATTAGAAACATTTACACTACTGAACCAAAACAATCGGAGCTGCACCACCCCATCTATCTGGGTGTATCTGATTAAATGGTAAAAATTGTGCAAAAGATGTCCATAGATAAGGTCTGGGATGTCCAATACACAAACCCATATTGCTGCGATTATAGGAATAACCCCATTCAATTACAAACTCACTCACATTACATACAATATACTGCAGGGAATCCCCATCCACTGCCCAACACAACAACCCAGATTAGAGCAACAACCTCTGCTTAACCTTTTAAAGGCCAACGCTCCAGCCCAGAATACTGAAAATCAAACACACCACCCATTCACTGCTCTGAGCTACAACCCAGATCAGGGTCAGTAGAAAACACTCCAGTCCACAGAACTCACAGGACACACTGGACAGGTTATCCCCTTGTATTGTATGTTGTGGGTGACCTTGTGATTAGGGGTGTCACGATTCTCCAAATCCATGATTCGATTTGACTTTCGATTTTAAGGTCACGATTCGATTTGAATTTTTATTTTAAAAAATCAGCACTGACGGCTATGCCATTGTTAGACTACTGGTCTTGATTTGTAAAGAAAAACACTTGTTTCTCAATAAGTAACTTTTATTTGAATAAGAACAATCTAAAAACATTACGAACCTGCTTGTGATTTGAAGTTTGAAATCGAACGCTCATTTTTATCGGTTTTCGATTTCGAATCGGAATCATGACACCCCTACTTGTGATTGTAGTTTATGATTATGTTATTGATTTATGACATATTGATCGTGTTATGTATGTGTATATATTTACCACCTTGATCACTTTTGTGTAGATCCAATTGAATTAACATATTTGTGTTAAAAACTTTAATTAGGGGGGATTGTGGGATTGTATATGGTGCTTACACAATGGTCAAGTAAGAGTTCACTCAGTGGTCAAGCGTGTAAAATAGATATATGAACCCCTGGGACCAATCAGATGATCCATGGTGACAACGGTACATGTGTTAGTTGACCAAGTTGACCGAAGTCACAGGATGTGCCTGATGCAAGGCCATTCGTCTCGGGGCATCGGTCGCTAGGTCAGCTATCAGGCATGTGGAGACATGCGGGAGCCACATCTTGTCTTATGAAGGACATACTATCTGTAATGATGTAACTGACCACTATACAGATCACATGTCTCCCTCAGAAGAGTGAGACTAACATCACTGACTTTGTTCATGTTGTTTCTCTCCAATGATATTATTCAATAACTGATCAGATCGATCGACTCCTGTCTGTTCCTGTGCTCCGGTATCAATATCACCATACAACAAATGAACCATCTAGCTACCCAATTTAAAACACAAATTGCAATCTAGGTTGCTTTGATATTTGCTATATAGACCTGATAGGACAATAAAAAATCATTAAACTATTACATCAAACTATTCACATCATATGTGCATGACAAGCCAACAACCTTTAGCTGTTCAGTCACATGTATGTCATTTCACAATGTGAAGACTTCAGGTGGATGGGTGTATCCACCTGATATGACAATAAAAACTCAATAGCTTATTGATTATGATTGGCTTCTCTGTACATCAAGCCAAAAAATGTTTGACTTGATAGAAGTCAATACAAATCTGTAAATTATTGATGTGGGTTGTCATATACAGTATATTGTAGCCTGGGACCACGACTGGGACAGACTGTATACGTGTGAGAGAGGAAGAGGTCAGAGTGAAACTTTAGACGTTATTCAAGTTGTGTTAAGTGTTTTTGGTATTTATTAGAATTTTGAATGTGAATGTTGAGCATTTGGGACATTTTATGGCCAAGAACAACTTACGATCAATTTGAAATGCTTTAGTTCTCTTCAGTTATTGCTTACACATTAAGATATTCGAAGGATTGACCGAGGACACAATTCCTAACTGGCCTGCTCCTGAATGTGTTACTTCATGAAATATCTCAGTTTTGGATAATCGGCTATGTCTGGGCAAACTGGGTTGGGCTATTGTTGTGAATAACTTTGCCATTGAATGGGATTATTCCTATAATCTCAACAATATGGGTTGGTGAACTGGCCAACTGCTCCTCTTGTCCTCTGAGGACAATTCTTGGGGAAGTTACCTCAAAACAGTCATTTAAAATTAAGTGATTAATTATCCCATATTACAGCATTACTGTAATACACTTAAGATTGAAAGGTAGTTATAGGGGTTAAAGTACTTTTTTGAAGTAACTTCCCGAATACTTGTTCACGCAAGACGAAAGTATTTGGTTAGTAATTGGTAACGTTATATAACAATTCAAATGGATGATATTAACATAATGTGATTCTACAAGACTACATAGCATATTGTGTGTGCCATCTCTGGCATGCTAAGTAACGTAGCATGCTGCTGTCAACATGCAGTCACTGCTCTTGTTGCTATAGGAACCTCTGGCCAAAGGAACTGGTAAAAGAACTGTTCCCATGACTACGGAGCAGTAGTAGTTTTTCCTGCAGTACACTCGCATCTAATGCATACCTTTCGAGATCAAGACGCTGTGTCGGCCCCACTTCAGAGGCCGGACGCTGCAGAGCCGGAACATGATCACTATGAACATGATCTGCGCGTGCGCTGCTAACTCAGACAGAACCAAGCTCTTCGCTCCCGAGCAGTCCGAGAGGGCGGGGTTTGATCCGTTTCACAGTGCAGAGTGAGACTCCGCTCTCCTCAACTACCTTGACTTTAAAACGTATGTAGTTACAAACATGTAGTAAAAAAAATGTAAACATTGCTGGAGGTTGAGTTGTCCTTGTCCCCATGCAAACAGCTCCCTGCTGTGTGTTTTGGTAGAGAGCAGATGTTGTGAGTCCGGTTTCAACCGAGAGTTCAAGGTTAGTTGAGCTGGTTTTGTATACAGTTGATATTGTTGCTCGCCAGATGACTAAGTAATTAATGCCACAATACCTCAAGCACTGCCTAGCGTTAGCTGGCTAAAGTAACCATGACTTGGTTATATATAATAACTAACACGCGAGCGCGTGTTAGCCATAGGAAGTGTGGGTCTCACGTGCGGCACTACTTACTGGCTTCCTGATCACGCACTGTTCCTCTACTCCTATCTGCTGACGTATAACCGGGTGGAACCCATGGGTGGAACAAGCTAAAATACTAGGGTGGTGGTGTAGGTTGGTATATAGTGAGACACGTCTTTGGAAACTGGGTGAGTAGTGTTCAGGTTTGGCTCAAGTGCTGTGAAGGTGTTAAGAGACTGGTAACCTAGCTAACTTGGAACTATTGAGCAACATGGCGAACAGGCAGGGGACGAGAGCAGGCTGCACACAGGCGGATCCTTTATCACAGCTGCGATCAGAAGCTACGGGACCAACGATAGTTATTTTACTAAAACAATGATTGTGTTGACAGTGCAGACAGGTCTGAACTTTGTTTAAAGCCTTGCTTTGAGTGGAAAGGCTAGTAGGTGATGATGGCTCTAGTTACACATTTTACAAAGACGGTTTTAAACTGAAGCTTTGAAACTTTTTTTGCAGCTAAACTCAGCTGCAGTGTAGTTACATGGTGTAGGCAGATTTAGCCAGTTGCATCTACGGACATAGTGTTTTAAATTAAGGACATTTTATCACAGCTCAGTCTTCATTTTATGTGATTTTGTGACTTTCGATCAGCATACAATACTTGTAGCTGTTACAGCATACAATACTCCTGCCATGTTCAGTCACAGTTACCATGATCCAAGTCTGATTCTGTTTGATATCTGTATATTACTTTGTTTCACTTAAACAACATTGACAGGATGGAGAAGTCAGTCTTTCACTCAGCATATGGTTTCTAGAATACATACTCTATTTGATGTTTGGTTTCTCTGGGGTTTTAAATAATTGCTACCCTATCAAGGTTTCTATGGTTACACAACAGCAAGAGTGTAATTACATACGTGTCTATATATTGCTTTCTTGTCTTGCACAACAGTGTTATATGACTTATCATGTGGTCTTATATTCTTTACAGTTCCATTGTGTTATTTTTTATGATTCTGGTTACATGTTTAAATGACATGTGGACTAGTGTGGCAAACTGAATCTCGCTGAATTAATATTTTTCTGAAATATAACACAATAGGTTTCCTGTGTCTTTGACCTAACAGACCTAATCATCTAATGTGAGCTTACTTTTAATGTGTTGAAAGTGGTGATGTTCAGTCTACAGTTAGCAGAGGTCAGTGTTCAGTTTGTTGACAGACAGGTATATCAGTTCGGTGCTCAGTACAAGGAAGAGAGAGGCCTACTATAGGTTTCTATAAAAGAGGAATGTTGGACTAATAAGTTTCTAAGAGGTGGAAGATGTGCACAACACCTGCCTGAATTTACAAGTCATGCCTTGTGGCTTCTGATATCAGAAGAAAGGTTGAACTGAAAAGAAAGTGAACTATGATGACTGAACAAGATAACTATTTATACTGAAAGAATCACTCCATAACTGCATCATTACAAGCAATAATTACAAGTCATGCCATTTCCCCCCCAAATGATTTCATTGAATTGTAAAGAACATTAAAGTATAGACATCCCCGAATAACACTTGGAGTACTTTATTAAAGGATACGTTCGCTATTTTGGACCTTAGACCCTATTTGCGGACTTTCTACCATGAACCTTACACATAGAGACCATAATGTCACTGATCGGTTCATTATTGAGATTTTGACAGTTTTCCTGCAGGCTCTCACTGGGCTACAACAGAAGTCAATTGGGCAATCGTAAATGCTTTGGAAAAACTACGATAAATGTGCTTTTTCTCAATCCGAACACTTTTACGTGCTTGGACAGAAGCATTCCCCTGGCGCTTGTTTTCT
>OMLI01088582.1:0-12699 GCA_900302605.1 Rondeletia loricata | reverse complement strand
TGATTCTCAGTGAAAGCCTTGTCAACCTCACAGCAGCATCCTGACAGGCTTACTGTATGTAACATGACACTCAAGAGAAAAGTTTAAGAGATTTATATAAAAATATTTTTAGTTTGTTATTTAAATAAAATAAAGACCATTGAGCAACAACTTGGATGCAGGCAATTTTTTTCTTAATGCATTGCAGAAGTATCGGATCAGGACTCGGTATCAGCCGATACTCAATATTAAATGACTCGGATCGGATCGGGGGGGGGGGACTTGATCGGGACATCCCTAGTTATTTCTTACAATTCTATTTCATTTCATAACTGGTGTTGGTGTAATGAAGGTTTTAGTTGGAGGCAGGGCGTGGCAGTGAGGTGGCTGCGTGGCTCTCCAGAGCGCATGTGGTGGTATCTTCAGTAGTATTTTTTATTACAATAACAAATATTGAAATTGAGTGATTCAGTTAATATTTGTTATTGTAATTAAAAATACTGAATATTGAAGATACCACTGCCTACGCTCTGGAGAGCCAGGTGACCACCTCACTGCCAAGCCCTGCCTTCAACTACGATTTTAGATGCCACCCCCAAGCACTCATTGGACCCCCCTTGGCCACCCCATTAAAAATCCTAACCGCCCCTTATTATCTGCTTTGTTTTTTCCTCTCACATCTTTCTGTTTCCTCTATGAGACAGGAGTGGTGACCATCTGATATGTCTGAGATGTT
The DNA here is from genome assembly GCA_900302605.1 of Rondeletia loricata. Lineage (NCBI taxonomy): Eukaryota > Metazoa > Chordata > Actinopteri > Beryciformes > Rondeletiidae > Rondeletia > Rondeletia loricata. The sequence continues at coordinate 11,984 of OMLI01088582.1, read as the reverse complement.
TGTGCTGTCTTTTTTGTAAGGCAAAAAACTAACAAAAATATTATATTTGTTATTAAATATCAAACAATTGTTATTAAATGTTATCAAAATGTAATTCACTATTAATATATTAACTATTAACGTTATTTTAAAAATTTGTTAATTCTATATTTACTTGAGCATACCTCCATATATTTTCATGACCCGTCATACGGCTGAACATTTCAATCAGCATAATCTCAGAAACAAAACATTTATCTTGGATGGACGCTGTGGATCCTGGCTAGTGGATGTAAACCTGCTGACCTCGGTGTCATAAAGCAAGTCATCTGTAAAGGTGATGATGGTGTCAATACGGTGCACAGCAAAGTGTCTGTATTTAAAATCAATGGACCTACTGCAGACTGCAGCGATATTTCACTTTCTCAGTGATGACAGCATGATGAGCATCTTTATCAACTGCAAATTTAATTGGTCGAACGTTTCTGCTCAATGACACAAACAGAGAAAGAGATTGCAGAGCTGCCATCTCTGGCAACATAAATCTAATACATCTCACAATAGTAACACATGTAAAGGTTTCATCAACCTCCGCTTTCGCCCTATTTGGACGGGATTCGTTTTCAGGGCAATGTGCATAAAGGAATTGTTAACACAGGACATCTGTAATGTTAATGGACAATTTACAATCAATAAGAGATCTCTAATCAGTCTCCAAAATCACATCAGAGTTAAGACTTAAGATCTGATTTCAGTTTGGGATGACTGCCACTTTCAGGTGCAATTTGAGCAGCTGGTCCACATCCATATGGTTTGGGAAGCAATATGTGCAGAAGTGTGCCAACAATCTCAGGGATGTCAATTCAGATGGGAGTATTTTACCTGAGGTTATGTTTACTGGTGTGGCTGTGTGCAGTCCATAAACATTACTGACATGGCAGATTCGGACGGGTCTAAAATTACAGACATGCTCCCGGGAATGATTACATTAAACCACCTCCTCTGATCAAATTAATCCTGTCCAAATAGGGCTTCAGAATATATGCATTTAGCTGATGTTCTTATCCAGGGAGACTTCGAGAGAGTGCAACAGTAGAATAAGCTTCAGTTATTAAATCACCAGCAAGCAACCAATAGTAAGGAGTGTAAGGCTCTTCTCAGAGAGGCACATAACAGTCACAAGAAATATTAGCAAAGGAAAGGGAAATGTTTAGATCCAAGTTGTAATGTACTGGAGTAACCTCATCGCCCCTGAAAGATGAACAACACATTAGGTACACAGCATATTGATTTGAGACAGGCTGTATTTCCCACTAGCCCCTTTCACACATGCAGCCTGTTTCCTAAAATGAATCGCACAGGGGTCATGTGTGAATAGAGCCGGTGTCGAAATGCCGTCAAATCAGTTCCGACAATTTCCCTGCTCAAGACGTTGTAACATTTCTGGTAAAGTTCCGTATCGACCGTATGTGTGAACAATGCTGGCACATTAACGGCACAAGCATGCACGTAAGGACGCTCTGATATCGAACTGTGAGCCAATCACAAAGTTCTCAAGGAGGTGACGAGTTTATTCTGCTGGCTGTGCCGTGTAAAGACCGCATGTAGGAGGGAAATACAAACCACTATACAACGGGCTGTAGCTTTTTTGACAAAGAATTGGCAAAAATTGTGGACACACGTGGAAATAAGAGCGCTCCACATGAGCAGCATAACTGGCAGCATAGCACTGTGCCAAGCGACTTCACCTGCCATTTTTTCAAACTGCAGTGACTCCGGCGCAAAGGTTCAACGTAATTTCAGATAAATTACAACAGAGGAATTTAAAGGTATTGCCAGTGTTGTGTGAATGGTAGCGTTACGTTAAAAAAGCGGAAAGGCATGTCTTGTGTGAGCAACAGGAACAGCTACCTTTACCGGAAAACCTAATCCGGCAATGTTACGGGACTCGTGTTTGAAAGGGGCTACTGTGTATAGATCTCTCTTGTGTACTTGCACTGGAAGTTTGTGTGCAGCCCTTTGTATACTGAGCCAAACCTTCACATTCCACCATCACGTTGTGAAAGCATTTTTTGTTCATCCTCTTATATTTGACATTCCCTATTTTAAGCTCTACATGTCATGTCTCTCATTCATTTGAAATTAGGCTTTGATGAATATTGTATGAAAAGGAACCTGCTACCAAAGAGACTCACCTTCACGGCTGCTTTGCTGCAGCGTTTGAAGTATTGTCAAGTCCTGTGGGCTTACGAAGGCACTTAAAGTAACAGAAGTAGAAAGAAAAGGACTGCAAAATATTTAACTAACATCGTCTCCGTTTGAAAAGGCTAGCCGCTAGGCTCAACAGGCAAGGGTGTAATCACCAGGATGGTGGTATTTAAAACGGCACTTTAAATGCCCTTTCTCCTTGTTCTGTATTGGTGAGCTGTCCAAGTTTGCCCATTCACCTCCACAGCTGAGATAAAGGTTAATCTGTCCATGTCAGATATCGCAGTGTAATGGCTGTCTTTGGATTAAAATAACAAACCGGGATAAACCCATATCCAGCACACGCACACGCACACGCACACACACACACACACACACACACACACATGCACACAGGCTCTGGCTCCATCTCTTTGTAAAAAAAAAAAATCTATTTGTTTCCTTTGTTGCTCTGGAAAACACGTTGTGACCAACTTGTTTGCTAAAGGCGCTTTATAAATACATTTGACTTGACTTAATCTTTCCCTTTTCCAGTCTGATGGTCCACTGCACTATCGGCCATCTGAAGAATTTTGAGTAAATAACTACTGACTTTTTAATCAAAGACATTGAGGCTTATGGCTCCATCTTAACACACATGCTTGAAACATCTGGGTGACCAGCTGCTCTTCTCGCTAATCCGATCGGCTCCTTAATGTTCTCCGAGAACGTCTGGCATCACCTCAGCCTTTTGATTCATCTCACCTGGCAGAACCTTGCTATTTGGCCTTTACCTTGCTCAGTAACCATATTAAACACCCACTCTTGAATTGTATCCATCGGTAGCAAAGGGGACTGTGGCCTGATGAGGTTTTTCCTGCATCGCTACGATAGTTTGTCCTGTTATGTGCTTCTGAGCAGAACCTCTTAGGCCACACTGATCGCTGGCTCATTTGCTCTTTCTAACGTGTCACTGACAGTTTATACTTGGGGTTATTGGTACAAGCCCAAAGCCCTGCTAATATCTGGCACTGTGGCACAGGGCAGAGGGGCTGCAGGCACTACCAACTGTACGCTAGATAGTTCACTTCCCTTCGAACCAGAAAAATGACACAGTCATCCACTTGAAGGTGACCAGGATGATTGCCCCTGTAGACCTAAATCAAACTTCTGCACTAGATTACCTTTCAAAAGGATGTATTAGACATGTTGGGAGTGCCTTGAGGAATAAATTAGATTTATTGGTAATGCTATGCCACCATTAGTAAGGATATTAGAACCGGGGACGTAGGGGGTAACATAATTACAGGCCTATGTCCCTAATCAATGTTGATTACAACTTCAAGACTGATGACGATGGTGTATCCAATAATGCATTGCAAAATCCAATAGAGCATTCTATTCCTAGCATAATTCAACAACATTTCCCAAATTCAAGTGTCCAGTCTGAGGCTTCGGAGCCACAAACTAAACAATAAATATGCTAAATATCAGGACAGATGTTCATATGTGGAGAATTATGTCAGACGTGCCTATAGGGAAGCCTGCGCAGTGCTTTGCCTGTGTCCTGTTCAAAACCTGGACTACAGAGCGTCTGCCAGGGCAGCTGTCCTAACTACAGCCCAATCAGAACCTGTGCCATCTTCCTGCGAATTCAGCCTCAATCTGTCAAGCTCAAGAAAGCCCTGGCACACTTGTGGGAGGCAGAAATGGCCACCACTTAGTATGGAAACACTATTTCTGTGAATTTAGATGGAGTGACTTGGAGAACAGCTGTATACATGCTATACGGTGTCTCTGAGAGTGGCCTCTTACCATAATGAAACTGGCATTCAGGGTACTTATTTCAGCAGCTGCATCGCTCTGCCTGCAGAGATCCCTGGCAGTGCTGCTCTCAACCTTCTTTTTGTGTCTTCCTCCCTCTCATCTCATCCGCATCACTCTGCTGAATGCCTGGCCTAAATAAATGCTTGGAGGATCTGTCATAAATTGTATGCTGCTCTCTATAAACATCTCCATCCTTGGATGTGCTGCAGATGAGGTGATGGTATTTCACCCTGTCCCTATGGCTCCGTCTCTGTACTCTTGAAACCGTTGGCTGCAATGGTTTGACAGTGCAGGTTCTTATGAACTCACCTTGGCTAATCCACACAGCGAGGCTTCTGATTGCTTCCTTGTGGAGATAATATTATTGGATGCCATGTGATAGATCTTGATCGTTAGGAATCTGTTTTGGAGAGATTTGGAGGAGAGGGGAAGGAGGGGAGGGTTAATCAATAATGTGAGTGGCCTGATCGCCCCCAGGGGCCTGCAGAGTCACTGTACAGTGGCACTTTTCAATTCAATAAGCCTCATAGCCGTTGGTCCCTCCTGCAGAGTCCCCTGTCTCTCTCTCCCTCTCTCTATATATTCACTCAGTATCCATTTTATTAGATACACCTCAGCATTTACACAAACAGTAAGTCAGATATAAGGTTCAGCTACTGTTTGACTAAATGTTAGAATGGATAAAAGACACGTGATTTAAGCTACTTTGAACTTGATATGGCTCCAGCATCTCAGAGACAGCCACCCACTACAGTGTCTTTTACTGAGTTTACTGATAATGGTGCCATAACCAAAAACCATGCAGTCAGACAAAATCATCGTTGATGAAAGAGGTCAGAGGAGAATGGCAAGACTTGCTCAGTCCAACAGTGATGTGCAGAAGGTCATCTCAGAACCACAACTGGTCCAACCTTAAGGGGGATGGAGCCATACCGGCTTCCACTCCTGTCAGCTAACAAGAAGAAGATGAAGCTACAGTGGGATTTGATCACCAAAACTGGATGTTTGAAGAGTGGGGAAACGTCACCTGGGCAGATAAGATCTGGACTGGCCTCAGATAAGGACCACGGCAACCAGATGGAGTGCCAACACGGGTCAGCCTAGTGACCGTAGACCCACCAGGTTCACCCAGGTGGAGGTCTGGGTGACTGGACTCGCCTCTGACCGTCACTCAGGTCCAGCTTTCTCTGGACGGAGCGCTCACTCACTGCTGTTTAGGAGACAGTTTGTATTTCACTCTTAAGTTTAGATTCTTCAGTTCCTGTGGGCTGAGATGTGACCATACCCAACACCTGAATTTCATCTGAGCAAATAGAGTGAATCTACAGCATCTCACGCTCTTCTCTCTTGCAGCCCCACTTTGTGATTTGGGTTGATAAGATGGGTGTATTTTCAGATAAAAATCGACAGCTACCTATTCACCCACCAGGCTGCAGTGTGAAGTGACGTTATCTTGAAACAAGGCAGATCCCTCCACAAGTAAAATAATGTCATTTGTTTCAAGAAAGCTCTTAAAATCTGGCAAATTTACTTGTTTCAAGAATTTTCTTCAATCACCTATGCTTTTCTTGATACTAGTGGAATAACCTGCCTTATTTCTGCCTCGTTTCTAGAAAGATCCTGAGACAAGTGAAACTGCATTGGAAAATTCTCACCCTATTGGTAGATTTTTTAAATTTGTTTTAAGAAAACAATAGATTTTGTGAAGAGGCCTTTATTGCCATCGCTATTCTCTGAGGATTGGTCCTCTGGACATTTAACTGCATCACAGAAGCAAAGTGAGCCTGAGCTAAGCTGTCATGTTTTATTATCACATATAATTATTTGATTTCCCTGAGATGCTGGTTTGTTGTTGCAAACATCATTGTGGAAGCCACTGCATTTATAACTGTCTTTTCATTAAATTGGGCCAACAACATGCAACATGCTGATGGCAGGTTAACAGCATGAATCCATGGGTCCATCCTGCCTGGTGTCAATAGTACAGGCTGCTGGAGGTGTAATGGTGTGGGGAATGTTTTCTCTGCTCACATTAGGCTCCTTATGCCACATACACTTCATATCATATCGGAGGAAGCAGAATAAAAGGATGACATCTCGTTGCTAGAACTTGGAAGGGTTCACGTGTTGAACTCGTTGGAACGCCCTCATGCAAGATGGTCAATTAAGGTCATTGTTGTCGTTAACACTGTACTTTAACAAACTGCAGCAGATATTGCTCGCTTTTTGTAAGTAGAGTTGATTGTATTAGTGCGAGTATAACTGATGGACTGTGACATCGGTGGATTTGCTGCCATATTTGCCGCCTGTGTTGACAAACTTCATTTCAATTCATGACGGCCAGTGGGAGATATTGGAGCCTACAAAAAATTCCCACATATCGTACTTGTAATTGCCACAAAGAGGCTGACGTAAAAAAAAATTCCCCTGTTGGCAGCTCATATTTATAGTAAATCCGATATGACATGAATGCAACATTAGTAACAGCGGAGCCTGGTTTGAACCCCACAGCATACCTAAACAATGCTGCTGACCAGGTGCATCCCTTCATGGCCACAGTCTAGCCTTTTTTCAGATGGAAAATTCCAGCAGAATAAAGCTGATTCCAGGAACATAACATTGACTTTAGTTCAGTCTCCAGATCTGAAACCAGTAAAGCTCCTTTGGGATCAGGTGGAACGGGATGGACACAGTATGAATGAAAAATCAGCAGGAACTGCATAACACTATAGAGTCTGCATGAACCAAGATCCTTATGAAACGTTTCCAGCACCTTGTTGAATCCATCCAAGAATTCAGGAGCAAGTTGTTCAAGTTGTGGAATACTGAGTATATATAGTGTATATCTCTATCTTTCCTTCACACCTTGCTCTGGGTCAAGCACACAATTAACTCAGACGGGTTCAACAGAGATGGAGAGCAGTAGAATACTATGGATACGAGAAAAACAAAGACAGAGGGAAAACAAAAGAAAAACAGCTCTCAGCACACAATTAGTTTTTACCTAATTAAGTAGTGCACAAGGATCGTGTGGTGCTGTTGTAAGGGACAATAATGATCTGTCACCTATGCTGAGAGCATGGTGTGGAACTGATTGACTGTGACACTTCCCTCGGTGGATAACCTTCAAAACAGGGAGATGGAAGCAGGTTTGCCATTGCAGTACAGTGGGAGCTGCAAATTAGCACAGAGATGTAGGCTGGCCTATAGGAGGCCTGTGACTAAACATAGTGATTAGGGGTTTGTTTCCCACGGGGGCGACCATATTCACAATGTATGCCCACATGGTACTGTAAGGAGAAATGCTGATAGAATAAACCTTATTTTATAGCCAAAACCCCTTCCTATTCATTCTTAAGCTGTAGATACAGTCAGAGGGCTATATTAAGCCACAGGTCAAACTCAATCTTCCATCTCGTCTTGAAAATCTAGCAATGAAAAAGTCACAGGCGGTGTCACCTCCAGTGACATTTCAAACTGGAGCTAAACGGCTGCTGTATCTCTCTGGGATCACAGGTGATCTGTCATTGCAGGCAGGTGTTTTGTATGCTGTCCAGCGTCCCTTCAGAACAGCACTCCGCTCCCTCCACAACCTCCCTAATCAGCCACCCTGCACACACACACACACACACACCCTGCTCTATTCAGGAGTCAGTTGGTGAATCTCTTTGTACCAGATGCCCTCTCTAGCCCTGCTGTTTATCTACACTTTCCCTGACACAATCCCCCTCAACATGGAGGTGACAGATGCATACCTGAGTACAAGTGTTTTCTAAGTAGCAGAATTTAGCCTGTCAGCAGGCCAGCTTTTCTGTAAAGCTGTGTGAATGCACAGGGAATCGGGGGAGTAGCGCTTGGCTGGGCACAGTAACAATTAGTTGTGGTGGAGGACAGAGAGAAGCGTCTCCAGCTGTGAATATGCATGCAGTGGCTCTCCACTCATTGTCATTGGGACTTTATAAAAATGCACGACTCAACAAGGGGCACTGAGCAGAAAGATTAAACTGGGCTAAGCCACCAAACTGCCTGCATCTCCTGAATTTTACATCCATATCACATAGGCCTGGAGGCGCCGTCTGCCCCTCCGACATACTCCACTGGTCTTTTAGGCAAATCTGAATGTGGTGGTGTATCTGAAGTGAATACAGGAAGGCCTCCCCAATCTCCTCACCGATGGACTGGAACAGTCCCAGTAGAGCTCGCCAACACCGCATCTCTTCCCTGTATCTGGACTGGCCTCAGATAAGGACCACGGCAACCAGATGGAGTGCCAACACGGGTCAGCCTGCCGTCCGTAGACCCACCAGGTTCACCCAGGTGGAGGTCTGGGTGACTGGACTCGCCTCTGACCGTCACTCAGGCTTAACGCTGCACTCGGCAACTTCGCACGTTGGCGGCTCCAAATGGCAGCGAGAGGTAACTGTTTGAACTACAACACCCAGAAATCCTGTAAGGTGACGTCAGTAAACTGCACACAGCATGCTCATGTTTACCAACCCAGCTGTCTGTGATGCTTTATACCAAAGGGATGAGAGAGGCAAAAGATCTTACGTGGGTGAGTCCAGCTTTCTCTGGACGGAGCCTCACTCACTGCTGTTTAGGAGACAGTTTGTATTTCACTCTTAAGTTTAGATTCTTCAGTTCCTGTGGGCGGAGATGTGACCATACCCAACACCAGAATTTCATCTGAGCAAATAGAGTGAATCCACAGCGTCTCAATTAGTGGGAATGAGACGCTCTTCTGTCTTGCAGCCCCACTTTGTGATTTAGGTTGATAAGATGGGTGTTTTTAGATAAAAATCTTTCCTAGTGTAGCTCTAAGACAGAAGAGAGACAACAGCTACCTATTCACCCACCCAAACATTAAAAATATATATTTTAAAATATTAATGTTGCAGCCCATTAATGTTGTCCTCCATAATGTTTCGTTAAACCATACCAAAGTCAAAAACAATACCTTTGGACGTTCTGAGATGTTCTGAAGTGTGAAATTTGAAAATAAGGTACTAGCTCTCCTAATGGATGATTTCAATTATTGTGAGTACTGATTCATCTGTCTCCCACTCAGTCATATGCAATAGTGACAGTAGTTGTCTCTCTATGTGCCGGCTACCATCTGCCTCTCTTTCACATTCATTGTGCATCATCATTGCAGTCAGGAAGGAAGGGTACATTGTTCCTCCCTGGCCATATGTATTCATCAGAGAAAGAGAGCAGTCACTTGATATTCAAAAACCAGCCATGTTACTCTGTCACTGTACACTATCTGATTTCCCAGCTCTTCGTAACACTCTGATATTCTCCCACTTCATCCTCTGGTCTTCTCCAGCTCATTCCTTTTAACTTAGTCAGGGAGAGAGGATTCATTATTTGAATAAATGCGCTATGTCGCTAATTTGTAGGAGAGCGAAACGGAGACTGATGCCCTCTCCGACCCAAATCTGCCGTGTCTAATTATGCCATCTACCTTTTTTGGGGTCACACCTGGTGTCACAGTGCTGCACTTCAGCAATGTTAAGTGGTGCTTTTAATGGGTTTTCTGCCACAGGTTCAAGTAAAAAAATAAGGACCGGCACAGGCTGCTGCATATTAGGGATGAAAATGACCTGCGAGAGGGGGCACGATTTTATATCCAGAGAAAGAGAGAGGAGAGATGAAAAAGGGGAAAAGTAACTGCATGGAGTCTTGTCTATGATATTTTAATAATTTAATTACTACATTTTCTATTACTGCTAAGTAAGCCGCTGCTTGTATTTTTCATATATGTAAAAAAAATAAGAAATAGATACTGATAAGGATAGCTAGTCACTGAACAACATTTTCTCTTTGACCCAATGAAGCCTCAAATTGCTCAGTAAAATACTTCCTTCTAAGGGAGATTATATTTACATTTACATTTTAGCCATTTATCTTCTATCTGTCTCTTATCCAGAGAGACTTTCAGTGAGGTCAACAGTAGAATAAGCTTCAATTCCCAGATCACCGACATTAGATGCAACCAATAGTAAGGAGGTCAAGGTTCAGAGGTCACAGCACCCAGACAAGAGATGGAACAAATATTCCTTTGACCCTAAAATGATCATAAATGATAGAGAGGCAGAAGTGCCGGGGGAAAACATAAGAGAAATAAGAGCTGAGGTGAGAGATCCAATTCCATATTCTCATCATCTGTAGCTATTGTAAATGCTTGCTCTCATGCTATCTCTCTTTCTCACACAAACATATCACGAACATGTGGGATTGCATGCGTGCGGATGATTGAAGAATAAGTAGTATGTAGGATTGTTGTCTCCTCTCTGATTCTGTCACGGCAGATGAGAAAGTGGGAATTCATTTACATTCTTGACCTAACACGGCCCTTCAGACGCAGCTCTGACTTCAGATCTTTAATTGGCATATGTCCTTCCTGCAGTGTTGGTGCCGACTTCATCATGAGGCGGCTTCACACTCGGGACGCTTCAGAGCTGAAAGCAAGGCGCTGTCCTCAAAAGACACACTGGTAAAATAAAACAGCCTCATTCTGCTCAGCTGACCCATGCCAGAAAATGGTAGTGATGTAGTGGTAAATAAAAATTAGGGTAAACTATGACCTCCAGTCTGTCATCATCATAAGGCAACAACTACCAATAAGAACTAAAATCAATTATGCTTTCAGAAAAGCATTAATTTATGCTTTTCATTCTTAAAAGGTTCTATCCTCATATAACTTGTGAGGAGTGGCAGTAGCCTAGATGTTAGAGAAGCAGGCTTGTGACCGGAGAGTCGCTGGTTCAAATCCCCAGAACCGGCTGGGAAAATGTGGGTAGGGAAAATGATTGAGCAACCCTCTCTTCTTCAACAACTACTGTTGAGGTTCCCTTAAGATAGGCACTGAACCCCCAACTGCTCCAATGGAGCTGCTTAGTAACCAACAGGAGAAGTTGTACTGGGCAGCTCCCAGTGTATGTATGAAGGTGAAGCAAGATTTTGATGAAAAAGAGCACGGAGCTCAGTCAACAACAAAAAACTTTCATCAGTTTGATACTAACTGAATTTATGATATAAAGATTTACGTCAGACTAAAGAGGTGGAAACCTCTATTCTTCTAATAAAAAGGTGAGTAAACTGAGTTTAGATGAGTTTATCCTCCACTATATCCCTGCTGAAAAGTGAAGTAAAACTCCCCTGACACTGAAGCTTTGCTGAGACAGAAAGCCCAAGGCGCTAAATATGAAGGACTGTTAAATAATTTTTGTCAGAAGGGGCGCCAGACAAGGCTTCAGCAAAACAGGGGATCTTCCTGTGGGGAAAACTGTCATGCTCAACACCTTCACAACCCATTCTGATCAAGCACTTCCACTGGATAGGCAGCAGATCCTGAACAGTACCCAAGAGCTTCCACTGAAAAAAACACTTCAATGCAGTTTTGGTGGATATATATTTGTTCTACTTATTGGAATTGATAGTTGCCATGGTAATTTATGTGTTGAGTAAGTTTCATATAGGGCCCTTGAAACCTGTTAAAAACCCATTGTGTAATTTCAAAATGGCAATGGGGAAATAAGAATATAGTACATTGTACAATATATAAATTTTTATTTAGATTGAGACTAATTTGTCTGGAGATGGATGTATGGAGATTAATGTGATTAACATTTATATCTACTAGACTCTTATCCAGAGTGACATCCAATGAGGTCAACAATTCAGTTCCTAGATCACCAACGTTACAAGCAACAAGGTCAAGGGTCAGAGTCACAGTACCCAGACAATAGATGGAATTGTGACCCTAGACTACAGAACTTAAATGGATAGAATGGTCATTTCCATTCAAATCAATGTTCCTGGATGGTCGGAGCGGCGGCCATTTTTATGTGTACCGTTGGGGTCGCTTCCGTATAAAGGCTGGAACATGCTTCTCCATCTGCACGTAAACGGGTGTCGTTTGGATACGTTCGCGTGGCTGTTTTCTTTTATACCTGTACGGAACGTTAACGTATCCACTGGGAGGC
>OMLI01088579.1:0-11899 GCA_900302605.1 Rondeletia loricata | reverse complement strand
GTGTGTGTGTGTGTGTGTGTGTGTGTGTGTGTGTGTGTGTGTGTGTGTGTGTGTGTGTGTGTGTGTGTGTGTGTGTGTGTGTGTGTGTGTGATCCAGTTTGGACAGGGGTGGAATAATAACACCTCCTTGTGTTCCCAGGTGCTGGGCTGTCAATGAGAACATGAACTACTGGTGGATCATCCGCTTCCCAATTCTTTTTGCTTCACTGGTGAGGATGACCGCTGTCACTTATGCAAATTGTCTACTCAATGTTTGTTTGCACACTTTGCGTCCATGCTTCTTGCTTGTATCTTCATTCAACACCTCTGCATAATGCAGGTTTAAATGCATGGAATGCAACGGTTCATGTTTAGATTTTCTTATCAACAGATCAACTTGCTGATTTTCATGAAGATCCTGAAGGTCATTCTCTCCAAATTACGAGCCAGCAACCACAATGGTTACCCTGATTACAAACTTCGGTAAGTTGGTAAGGATGTCACATATGATAAGTTAGATTTGCTCTCTCAAATTTTTCAAGCCAAGGTTATGAGTCCGACTTTCTCAGAAAAAAAGTCATGGATTGTGGCAGGAAGGGGAAAGGAAGACGTAGCAAGGAAAAATGAATGTGAGAGAGAAAGACTAATGGAAAATGTGCCTGGAGAAGGAACACTGAGACAAAAACGTGACAAAATGTGACAAATTGCTTCGCTGTTTCTTATGTCCTGTTAGGCTTGCCAAGGCAACCCTTACCCTCATTCCTCTGTTTGGGATTCATGAGGTCATGTTCGTCTTCGCTACAGATGAGCAGACTACCGGCATTCTGCGCTACATCAAGGTCTTCTTCACCCTCTTCCTCAATTCATTTCAGGTAGGCTCGGTCGGAGCAGCCCCATGATAGCGGTTGCCTGCTATTGCTGATATGTCAGGCATTATTATACAATCTGACTGTGGGTGAAAGGATTTTATTGTCCCCATGCACAGCTAATACTGAGCACAGAACTCAAACTAAACTAAACTTTCTCTTGAACCTTGGCCTCTCTGCAGGGCTTTCTGGTGGCTGTGCTCTACTGCTACGCCAATAAAGAGGTTTGTTCTCTCATTTCATAACTTCTTCCCAGCAGTATACGAGGCAACACACATTGACGTTTGATTGTAAAGGTTGGCCTCATGCATACATTAGTGTATATTCAGCTGCTGGGGACACACCTTTAGGGCATTTGAAAAAAAAGACCATACATCGCAGAACGTCTTGTTTTAGTCATCGGTTTTTGTCCTGTGGTCTGAGTTATGGAGTCTAAAACCTTTGTAATGCTTCTTGTATAAGTGACTACATTGGGCGCCATGCATCACTACGTTTTAACAGTGACTAATTTATGTGATCACCATGAGTAGGTGCCCTGAATGAATTACTTTAATGACTTTACTTTAATGAGCTTTCATTCAACTTTCAAACAGGAGATTGGAGAAAGTACTACGTTACAAAATGGCTATTTCTTGGCCAATTAACGTTGAAATGGCTCACTTCCACTGTATGCAGGTGAGGACGGAGCTGAAGAGGAAGCTGCGCAGCTGGAGGATAGAGGCAGAGACAGTATGCTGTCGACAGTGACTAGCCGTGTCCGACCCTAGAGTAGACACTTTCTCCATCGCCTCAGTGCCGGAGCGCAACAGATCCTCCTCCGCCACACCGACTAGGGCCCTGCCTGATGGTCCTCCCAGTCCTGAGACTTCACTGACTTTTAAGCGTCAAGTTCAGTTAACTCCCTCACCACCTGATACCTCATTGCTGCACTGTCCCTCAGTGGTAACTAGAGACAACATCCTGCAGCGTGTGGATCGAGATGGGACTGGAGAGTGCTATGGCCATGCAGGTGTCGTTCGTCATACATCTTCAAGACCCTGTGGAGTTACCCCCACATGTTGTAAATATGGATTCAGATTGAATACATTCTTGCATTGACTGTAAATTTTAAGATTCCATGTGGTATGTTGCGAATATGTAAAATTGTGAATAATTGTTATCATGTAAGACTTGAGATTCTTTGAGTAAATAGGATACATGATCGATGAAAATTAAAAGAATTATTTTTAGTTGTTTTCATTGTGCTATGGGGTTTTTTAATGCGTGAGGTGGGCTACATTGCATGATGTACATGTGGGATGGGTCAGTAATTCATTGTTTAAGAAACTAAAGTGTATGGAAAGATGTAGTTATCAAGTGATATGATAGAAGTCTATAATCAAATGTAGTAAACAAGATTCAAGATTCAAGAGTTTTATTTGCCATTTGTAACAAGTACAAGTACTTGGTACATTGGAATTCTTACTCCAACTATCACTCCTCAAAAAGTGCAAAAATACAAATAGATTACAATATATAATTACAGAATATAGTTACAATAAAGTTAAAATGAGCAAATGTGCAGAAACAAGAGTCATGAGAAATGCACCTACTGTACATTTAATCTATTTCTATGCGTTTTAAATTTCTTTACAACGATTTTTGGCTGGACGATGAGTCTAGCCCTAGAACCCCAAATGTCCGTGACTGAGTGACTGATGCTATTACCTTATTTGGGCGTAGTGACATCATCACATCGTGACATCATCACATCGTGACATCATGACATCATCACATCGTGACATCATCTCCAGCCACAGCTTGGCCATTGCACGTCCGGTCGGCGGAAGCATTAGAATTAGTTTCTTCAAGCAACGAGCAAGACGTGAATAAAGACAAAGACACCAAAGCTACTTTTCTGTACTAGTTTGTTGTTGATTTCAATTTTCCCTTATGCCAAAAATTCCACATTTTCTTGCCTTTTTCGTTTGTTCTATGAACTTCATTACCCAGAAGCCCTAAGGAACAACGCACAGACGTCATAGCGCGACGTGCTGTCGTTGGAAAGCGCGGAGGCTGGAGCGGGAGTTGCAAGGATACAAGCAAGACTCCCATGATATCAAAGCAAAGCCGTTGTTTACTTGGCATCCCGGAGGATTGGAAAGACCCTGGCAATTTATAATGATGTGAAACTGAATATGTTTACCATTTTAACCACTGAGAAACGGAGAATACGCGTTCCCATTTACACAGCTGTCTGAGTTAGCTATCTCTTAGGTTTATTTAGCTAATGTGCTGATCTTTACCAAGACTGGCAACAACATTGAGACATCAACAGGTGGATTTCCTGTACGCCACACTCTTCATCGATGGCCTCCACAGGTAACATTAACGTTGGTAGGTTAATGATACACCAAATGACACAGCGACGAAACACGTTGAGATACTTTGACCTACTGTAGCAAAGCTAACGTTAGCTGTATACTTATCAACAGTGAAAGTCCTAACACCGTTAGTTGTTACCATAAAGTCTACTGAACCCTTAAGTAATACATCCATGACTGAACCCTGTGTCTTCGCAGTTTGGCAGCATCCGTACGTCAACATGTTCAAACATGTGAGAGTTGAAGATTGGAAAAAGTCAACCAAAGAGGGGGATGTGTCAACATACACGGTAACGTTTGTGGCATTTAAACGATATTAAAAAAAACATTCAGACCAAAGAGTTTACGTTGTCTGTCTCCACTCCACACCATGTGTCCCACCAGGACAAGACACTGAAGTGTTCAGTGTTCCGGATCAGGGGGCCTGTTCCGGCCAGCAACTACATCCTTGTACCCAAAGGCAGCAGTCATTCCCTGGGGCTCACAGGGCGCTATTTCTACCTCCTCTTCAGGCCCACCCCTGCCAAATACTTTGTGGTCCACCTGGATGTTGCTGCAGAGGTACGGCTGTGGACCTGGTCTGATTTGATAAACCCTGGTACCCAAAGTATGGTTTTTTCCCCCCCAGGGGTGATAGTTATAGTTGTCATTAATTGGGCTGCTGCTTCTGCCATTCAGTCTAGTCCCTGTCCAAACATACCAGACATGTTTGAAATACCTGAATCCACATTTTGTCTGGTTGCTGTCTTAATGATAATGAAGTAAGGTGGGTCATCTTGGGATGCATCACAGTGACGCTGGCTGGCTGTGGTTTTCAACTTCTACAGGGTTTTAATCAGATGTCTCTCACAGTAGTGAAGAGTGTGGTACAGACATCCAGGAAATATCACTGAAACCCCCCCAGAAATAGGCTCAGTCATGGAATGTTTATAACAATCCAATCTATTATAATTATAAATGCCACATATTTAGAGCTCTAACTATTATTTTTTATTTTTTTAAGAGATATTTTTGCAGATTGTACATCTGATCTTTCTCTCTCTGTGTTGTGCTGTGCTGTGCAGGAAGGCCAAGTGGTCCGTGTCTCCTTTTCCAACATGTTCAAGGAGTTCAAGTCCACAGCCACGTGGCTGCAGTTTCCTTTCCTGTGTGGAGCTGCAAAGGATTCTGTCTACGAAAGCACAGCCAAGTCAGCCAGACGCGGTAAAACACACACACCCTCCTACTCATGAGCCAAAAATGGTTTTGTGGGTATAGAATTGTTCGAAAACAATCAGCTAATGTAAAGATAGTCAAGTGGAATTTTGTATATATAAATAATCTTGCATCTCTTGGTACAGTACTGATACTATTTATGTTTGTGTGGACCAGATCTGGTGGGTCCAGCCCCCTCTAAGGTGCGCTGGACCTGTCTAATGATGGATCTGCACTACACCCTCTCTGTCTACCTCAACCGCCGCTACAGTCACCTGAAGAGCGTCAAGCTTTGTGCCAACATGGCGGTGAAAAACATGTTCACTAGTGACCTGCTGCTAGATCCTGGTGAGACTCGCTCCAACCAAACTGTGACTGAGGTTATAAAGCACTGTCCTCCAACACGGGCGCCGTCTTCTTTCTCTCCACCCTTTGCGAAGTTGTTTTTGATGCTGGTTGAGATATATTGGAGCCAATGACTTGTAACACATGGCTGGGGACACAGACGGAAGATGTAGACAGTATGTGTGTATGTGAAAGTCGGCAGTGGTCTTCTGCTTGTTTGAGGAGATGTTGGTAATGAGCCAAAATCCAAAAATGTACCAGTGCTGTGTTTTAAAGGGCACTCCAGTGTGTTAGAGAGAAAAATTAAGGGGTTTTCAATGTCATGGAATTGAGTAAATAGCTCCTTTATTGGAGCTTTAAGGAGCGCCTGTCGATCATACCCCCAGTTTATTCAAACCCCTCATTAAGTGAAGGACCAAACTACTGCTTTTCTTTGGAAAACACAAAATGTTTAATGTCATTAGTTAGAAAACGGTAGAACTTTTTTGATATTTTATTTTTTCATGTCATTTCAGAGCACTGAATATCAGTATAACTTCAGTAAAAAAAACAAAAATATTTACTTAACAAGCCATTCAGTGTCAGTACCATGGGGGCAGACTCATTTCACCCACACAGATGTTTGAGTTTACTGTCCTCTTTGTGCATGCTGGAGTGGTACAGCTGCTCATTAGGCCAAGGTTGGTTATCTCTTTGGATTAAAGGTTGTTGTTTTTTTCTCTTTGCCTCTCAAAAAGTTCCTTTCATATCCTCCTTCTGTCCTCTCTTTCAACAGGAGTGTCCTTCAGTGAAGCCAAGCTGTTGGGCCTGGCCTCCTCTCAGGGTACAGGTCCCATGCCCAGGGACATGTCATTCCCTGTGCCCAAGGGAACCTGCTGGCATGACCTCTACGATTACATCAGGTGGGATGACCAGACCTGGGTACTGAGTATGAGTCACAGCTCATTGGCATAGTGTTAAAGGAAAAATCCACCCTAATATACTTTAACACTGTTAAAAAAACAAAAACAGCTATTGGTGATGTACCTTTTGTTGGTATGTCATGCATACAGAGGGCACTGGGTCATTTTTCACATCTACAGGCTACTTTAGTGATTTGATATCACTGCAGGTAACTACTGTATTATACTATACTGCTATAGAATCCCTCATCTTGTCCCTTTCCAACAGGTTTCCCTCAGAAGGAGCAAAGCTACCCTTTGACTCCATTCAGAAAGACTATCCCAGCCCTGTGTCTGGTACGTGAAATAACGCACTGCTCACCCAACCTCAGCATTCACATTCATACTTCATTTGAACCTTTTTAGTGCTCTTGCAAAGCAACACACTTTAGTTTCCGACTCATATTTTTGATGTTTTTGATAAAAACTTTATAACTGTAAACTGCAGATTCTTGGGGACGTGTGCTATGATTTCTCTCTTCAATACCCTTTTAATATATCTTACATTTATTGTTAATTATTTTCCTGTGCATATGATTGACAATGTTCAGGTGAGCTTGCTCTTCAGTGTTTTTACGCCGTTCATATTTTTAAAGGTATATTCTCCAAGTAGTGTTGAAGTCAGTGCTCATTTACATGTGCTCTATCTTCTCTTACCTACTTTATACTAGAAGTTCCAATTCACTTTAATTTTGTCCTACACTTTGCCCTATGTTATTCTTGTATACATTTTTTTTGATACCACTCATACTTTTTATATAATTTTTTATCAAAATGAAAATTGGAGCTTTTAAAAATTACAGTACATGCCAATCACTTCATATGAACTAATGAGCTAATCTTGATAGGCACTGTATGTAGATCGCTGACATGTGTATCTTTCCCAGGGTGTGGCCCAGCCCAAAAAAGCCCCATGAGAGAGGAGCCTCGCTGTGTCAACATCAGCAAACCAGTGCAGGACCGTGTGTCCCTCATCCAGCAGATCACCACCCCAAGATCAGTAAGACTGATGTTTACCCTAGAATTGCTAACTTTGTATATTTAGCACCTTATATCGAGCCTCTGTGATTTCAGTCAGCACGATTTTGTCCATGAAACTATCACAGAGGGTTATGCTTGAGTCTTGATGACAGAACTTTCTGTTGCAGGCTGCTCTGCTTCTCTCCATTTTACCTGACATGCTATTCTCCTCCTGTGCCCCCAGCTCCCGAGGAGTCGAACCCCCCTGCCCCTGGTGACCAACGTACCTGAGCTGGGTGTAGTCTCCACCGTCCAGAATGGAAAAGCCTCCAAAGAGGACTGGCTTCAACATCAGCGGGAGTCAACAGGCTCCGCTTCACACCGATTGACATCCAGACCACCCTGTGGTGCTGATGAGGGAGGTGTGCACGTGTACGTTCACCCTGAGGATGACCTCAGCAACTACAGGGAGGAAAGTGAGGAAGAGGAGGTGAAGTTTCATACTGACTGGATGTTACACTGCTTGCAATTCGATGTTAGACGTTACACACTCACTCACTCAACCAAACTTAATGGCATAAGGCAATCCATTCTACAATGCTTTCCACTCTTTTTGCACACCATATACATTACTGTGCTTTAGTGCTAAATGAATGTTGTGCTCAAGTATGTCCTTGACTCCATGTTGCTTTTTAAAATGTGCAATCTTGTCGAGGCATTGGACACACTCTGTTGTTCTTGGAATATGTGCAGATTGTGTGCACTGCAGTTTCACACCCTGTCCATCTATCGTCAACCAAGAAAACCAAACAGCAGGTAAGAGGAGATGAGAACAACAGAGGGAGAATAGTTATCGAGACATCATTTGTGTAAGAGCTCATGTCAAAGTATTTTTGCGTTTAAGATTTCCATTTGCCTTGTTAGAAGCTGCTTCCAGACCCCATTCTCAGGCTCAACCGAATCATCGGCTTTGGAGGAGCCACCACCAAATGTGTATGTTCTAATAGAGATACATTTGTTATCAGCCGGAATTTACAGCTGTAACCTAACAAATAGCAAGGACATGAGCTAAATGCAGAAATACATTAAACAAAAGATTGACAGAGGTCTAGCAGTTTAATTTTCTTCACTGTAGGCCCTGTGGACCAAATCTGGTGATGCAGTGGTGTATCCCTGTCACGCCATCATCATCTCTATGAAGATCTCCTCTAGCCAGCAGAGATTCTTCATCGGCCACACTGATAAGGTATATGTGGTGTGATGTGTTGTGTTACCCCGCAGCAAAGTGCCTTCCATTGTGTAGGATGGCACAATTAATGGTAAAATATGTAAATCATTATTTCGACTACTGCAATTTCCAAATTGCAACCGGGTGCAATTGTAAAAAAAGTTATCAGAGGGAAAGGTGATTCTGGCAGCCTCCTAAACAAGGTATTCTGGTGATGCACAGAATTCCTTGCCTTCAAATGAAGCTGCACATCTTGTGTATTGGGAGTAACCTCGTTTTTTCTAGTTGTGTTTGGTATTTCAGTAAATTTTATATCAAGCCACAATGTCTGTTTTTGTGTGTGTTTTCTCTATAGGTGTCTGCACTAGCATTCAATGGCAACACAACAGTGCTTGCCTCAGCACAAACTGGCAACCATAGTGTAGTTAGAGTGTGGAACTACCATAAAGGAAACTGCCTGGCCATGTTCAGGACTCACGCTCATTCATTGTCCTCTCTGAGGTGACCAACTGCACACACACAACACACACACATACACACATACACACACAATTTATTTTGTTCTATAGATACTGAGAGCTAAGCTAACCTTGACCATTGCTCGCTCTCTCATCAGTCACACAGGAGCACACACACCTCTCATTCACTAACTTGTTTTGTTCTTCTCTTTGCCTCTCAAAGCTTCTCATACAACGGTGGTGTTCTCTGTGGTGTGGGCAAAGACAGCCACAGTAAAACAGTAAGCACCGCAAAAACAAATGTCCCATAGTGGAAATTCAATGGCTTATTTTCCTAACATTGAGTGGATGAAAACAGTCCACTCTAGCTGCATTCAAAATCTGTAGAGGAATCGGAGAGCCTTGGGTATTAATGGAACCAAATGGAAAAATGCTAGCAACACAATCTGTCATCATCACTTGGAGTCATTTAAGATGGACATTGCTACTTATGGTATAGTTGTTTTCACTGCTGATTGCATTCTATGTGTTAATCTTGCATTGTTCTAAATCTGAGCCTCACAAGTTGCTCTGCCATTTGGCGTCTATGACTCAGTGAGGCTGTGAGCTGACTGTCTCTCTTTGGCATCCTAATTCAACCTTTCGCAGATGGTGGTGGCATGGAACACTTTAAATGTCAGTAAAGGGGGAGAGGTGACCATCTTAGCCAAAGCGCACACAGATGTGGACATCCACACCCTGAAGGTTGCCTTCTTTGATGATACAAGGTAACCTCCGTTGCTCTTTATTTGGTTTTTGTGTGTAGATTTGATCATGTGAATAGCTATCAGTGTACGTTTGCATGTTCTGTTCATATGTTCTTCCATCTGTAGATCTGATAATATAAACGGCTAACATCGATGACACTTGCCTATCTGCTCTGTGTATCTAATGTGGAGAGCCAACGATGCACATTTTGCACATCCCGCATATATGCTGTACATTTTAAGACCTGTATACTGCAAAAAATCTGTCAGTGGTCAATATAGTGAGAATTCTTTCAAGCCAGTAGCAGTTCTGTATTAGCATGACAGACACTATATCTTTATCTTAAACTTCCCAGCAGAGGTTATTGAAGTTCCACCTTAGCTTATTTTGATAATATCACCGTATTTCAGCCGTCAATTATGACGAGGATGAATGATGGTATAGAATATTAGAACTTGTATTGTGTGTGTGTGTTTGTGTGTGTGTCGGTATCTGCTTTCAGGATGGTGTCGTGCGGTCGTGACAATGTCCGTCTATGGCGAGTGCGGAATGGAACCCTGCACTCCTGTCCAGTCAACCTGGGCGAGTACCACTCACTGGACTTCACCGATGTGGCCTTCGAGGAGGGAAACTCTGCCGAGCAGCAGCTTGATGATCGCACACTGTGAGTCAGCAAATCAACCAGATTACATGGTGCCTGCATCCTTTAATCACTGAAACCATCAGGTTTTACTTTGTTGAAAGAAGTATGAATCTATTCTGACTCTGGCCCTGAAAACGTTATGCTTAAAGGGTAATTTTCCCCCCTCTGCTTCTCTTCACCCATAGATTTGCCAGCAGTCGGAGCGGCCATATCCTGGAGATTGACTACAGCAGAGTGGTTATTAAAAATGTCAGGAGGCTGTTGCCTGCACAGCAGGGACACGCACACCACAGGGAGAAATTGACTTTGAACCCAGGTGGGTTCTGAAATGAGTTGGGGAGAGAAAGTCTTGGTTAGTGGAGGGATGGGGTAGACTGGACTTAAAAGTAAGAAAAGTAGCAAGAGAGAAATTTTAAAATGCAGACACACACACATCAACACACACATAAACAAATGGAATAAACTTTGTAAAGACCCTATGAAGAGTTCTGGACATGTGTGTGTGCGTTTCTGTCGGTCCCAGGTCCAGGCATTGCCATCAACAGCATCAGCGTGTCGTCGGCATTCTGTGCCACAGGCTCTGAGGACGGCTTCCTACGGCTCTGGCCCCTCGATTTCTCTGCTGTCTTCCTGGAGGCTGGTAGGGACAACAGGGCTGGCATAACATTTAGCAGCAGCAAACTAACACTACCTGTCACTCCTTCACTACAGGCAACATCTGCAATGGAATTATGCAGCAGCAGCAGATTGTCTCATTTGAAATGAATGAACTTGCATTGGATGCATTCAACCTATTAAGTGTGATCTTGGCCTCAAAGTCACTTTTAGCATCAAAGATTTGAAGTCCCAGCTGGTAAAACTGTTATGTACTTTCTATCTTTTTTAATATTTAACCCCACAAGGTTCTTTAAAAAAATGACGTAACACTGAAAGATCAAGAATGTGTGGATAACTAAATTTTGATTAAAAAAAGTAATACCTTATAATTCCAAGCTCACTATGTGTACATTAAAGGATTATGCAACCACAGAAACTGCAAAGCCCTGACATAAAAAAATTTTTTTGGCCAATGTCACACATTTGTGCACAGAGTCACTCACATCCATACATTCAGGTTTGTATGTATGCACTCACTCACACCCTCACACAGACCAAGGAATCTATCCGGAGAATTACTCAGACGCATGTCACTGTTTTCCAGAACATGAGGGGCCTGTGAGCCTGGTGTCGGTCTCAGCGGACAGCCTCCAGGTTCTGGCTGCCACCTCAGATGGTAACCTGGGTTATCTGGATGTGAGCAGCCGTGGCTACAGCACGGTGATGAGGTCGCACACAGACAGTGTGCTTGGCTTCAGTGTGGACGGCATTCGCCGGCATCTCACCACAGCCTCCTGCGATGGCACCGTTCGCATCTGGAATATGGATTCCTTGCATCAGGTCAACCAACTACATATAATACAAAACGACATGTTTCAACCAACTATTATTACTATTTATTAGGTCTGAATCATACTGAATTTTTTGGCATTTAATTTTCAATACAAATGCAAATGAATTTAGATTATTCTCCTTACTACCATAGGAGACATTAAGGCAGCAGATCAAATAGGAAACCAGAGGGCAGAGATCACATTCAAATAAACTGCTAATTAATTATGTCATCACCATGGGAATGTACACAATCTGTACTTGTTCTCTCTTTGATTGCAGACAAATTCTAGACCTTGACACACAATGGCTTCCCCATTAGATAATTATACTCTGTAGAGATGGAGTGACAGAGCTATTAAGACACTGCTCATTTGTTGGAAAAACTGACTTGGCAGCCCATAATTGCTTTCCATTTTCTCTCTATGACTGCAATGAATTGTCTGTCCTGTTGTCTTAATGACTCCATTCATTTCAGTCATACTCGGCTCCTGTATTTTTGTGTATCCTTGTGATGTATTGTTTCATGTCATGTCAGTTAGAGGACCACAATGGAAATAAGTCTTGGACTTTATTGTGTTTTTATCCTCGGTGATATTTTGTTGTCTTGTATGTATTTATCACCAAATAAAATCAATCAATCACAGTGTTGATTCACAGATGCAATGTTGCAGATTTTCAGTAAATGTGTTACAGTAAAATATTGTAACAATCATCAGTGCTACAGGCATATGTGTTGATTTTACC
>OMLI01088575.1:0-10607 GCA_900302605.1 Rondeletia loricata | reverse complement strand
AACGTCGGGGTCGGCCGCCTCTCTTTACAGTGTCTAGCTTTTCTTGAAAAGTTTTTCTGGAGAATGGCGTTGTAAGTAAATCTGCGACCAAATCTTCGCCTCCTTCAGCCATTGTCGCGCTACACAAATTAGGCAGAGCTGAGCTTTGCATAGCTCTGCCTCTCTCTATCGCGTGATTCGCGTATCCAATCAAAAGACGTGCACGCACTGACGCTGTAGGCCTGCTAGCTGGCCCCAGTGAAGCCAACTTGACGCTGATTGGTTAACGCCACAGGTCCGTTATCATTCACTTTAAGCTACCATGCGCCAGCACTGTTGCTTCTGAAGGCCTAAAGGCAGATTTTGGACCCTGGCAACACATGATAGCTGAATAATGATTGGATAAAAACTCTAACATAAACGCCAGCCCTCCAAATCTCGACCTGGGGCTGGAAGCTGAGCAACCAACTTAGGAAAGCTATGAAATGAAGAGTATAGACTATGGGGAATAATTTAATACATATTTGTGGAAAAAAATATGTATTAAAAAAATATATTCCTGATTATGTTTAGGCCAGCAGAGAAGGCCTTGCTGGCCTTGAGGGTCCACCACTGTATTGGTGATTATATTTAGATTCACTATCAAAGTTTTGGTGAGCAGGCATATGGACAACGGAGATGCGGGGTGTCAGATCCATGGAAAAGAGACGGCAAACTGATTTGTAATTAAGGATTTAAAATGCACTCGTCACTCATTCTGATTAATGGGGCTCACGGGGGAAATGTCACTCTACCAGAATCTCTAAATACAGAGTAGGAGCATTTATTCACTGACAAACTTTTACGTTGACAGCTGTACTACTTGTATTTTTTTTGGGCGATCGAATCGGGCAGGAAATACCAATTGTCAATCATCCCTCCAATCGCCGATATACGATCCGATCCGCGATCGGCACAAGCCTAGAACTAATTCAAATGCCCTAGGAATGGACAAAGCACTGTTAGAATTAAACTTGCAGATGGAAAATGTGACTGATTTTCATATTATTTAGAGGTTTGTCTAATCATGTTCCCATTTTCAGAAAGGTGGTAGTTCTCTTTTCTATGCATTTAATCCTCCTATGCTTTCTTCTATATAGCTTTATGTAAAAATCATATTGTGACTTGAAGGATGTGAAATCTTTAATATTTTGTTTGTAGTTTTTTCATTTTTCTTTTCACTTTTTTCCATTTCCTATTTTCTGTCTCCTCCTTTCCTGCCCTCCCCACCCCATTTCCTGTTCCATTATCATTCTGTTTTTATAGTAAACTTATGTTCTCACAGTTGAATCTATATGGATTATCTAGACATGCTACATGCCAATGCTCTGCTCTCCTCTCCTCTACGCTGCAGATGGGCTCTGGTGCTCCCAGCAGCATAGCAGTTGTTTCCTCTCCACCTGCAGACCCTCAGTCTGCCTACTCCCAGCCTCCCTACCCTAACACTCCACAAGTACGCTGACTGACAGGACTTTGAATTGGACTGTGGCAGCAGCATGTCGCTTATTTATTAACTGACTGGCTGTAAATCCTTTTCAGAAATAAACAAGGCTACTAACAGTGTTTGCCTTATAAGCCCACTCGTGTAATAACACTAGCACCATTGTCAATGTCAGTGGATGATTACCCCTGGGAAGAACTGGCCTTTAAAAAAAAGAAAAATCTCAGCTTTATTTCTGCGCATATGCTTTGTTTATTTAAAACAGAATAAGGAATAGCCAGGTATTTTCATTTATTTCATTTTGCTCAGGCATGACTTGCATCATCTACCCCTCCTTACCTCTGCAGCATGAATTCTGCAATAGCTACACATGTTTTGAAATGACTTCTTACGTTGCAGCAATGTGTATCATATTGTCAATATTTCCTCCTAAGATAAATATTTAATAGTTTGCAATTCTGGATGTCTAAGGCTGCACAATTAATGGTTTATAATTATATATCATGATTTTTGTTTCAGCTATTAATAATTGTTCTGTGATACTGAAAGATTTAATTAATTTCATTTAGAAAGCGCACTGTAAAAGGTAATCATGATGTTTGCTTTAAGATGGAAAAGTGCAATAATAGTACAATAGTTATCTTCCCCAAATCATCAAGACTAATAATTGTGGCCAATAATCGTGATCACAATATGTAGGAGTCTAATTGGAACATAATTTCCGCATTAAAGGTGAAACCCTAATATTTTACTTGACTCAAATTGAAGAATCAACAATATTCTCAAATGACAATATTTCTGTTCTATTACTTTTAGTATTTTGTTATATGATTGGTATAAAGAAATATGCCTATATCTTAGAGGATTAATGCTGTCCCAGTTACTTATTTTGCCTCTGTTGTGCCCTTAAAGTGGTAAGTTCTGCGATTTTTGTACATCTTGTGGGAAAGTACTAATTTCTAGTTATTTTGACCAGCCCATTACCTTTTCTGTCTCTTTGCACAGGCCCAGCAGAGCGCTCCAGGAGCTGCAGCTCCAAACTCCCACAGCACAGCTGCCTCCACCGACCCTCCCAAAGCAACATTCCCCGCCTACACCCAGCCCTCTGCCTCTTCTTCCTCTTCCTCTTCCTCTTCTTCCTCTAACCCCTCTAGCAGCACTGTGGCCAAGCCCCCAGTCACAGTGGCCAGTAAGCCTGCCACTCTCACCACCACGAGTGCAACCAGTAAGTTGATCCACCCTGATGAGGATATCTCACTGGTAAGTTGCTTGAGCTTTGTATTTTGCCCTTTCACAGTAAGTAATGACTGATACACGTAATAGTACATTCTGTGTGGTGGAGTTGGTAGAGGATATTAAGTTTGGCCAGTATTTGACCGTCATTCTCATTCTGAATATCAATATCATCATGAAATTGGACATTCATGGCAATATTTCTGCCAAATTTCAAATGGAGCATTTAGAGTGCATATCGTTGCACTGCAAGTTATGACCTCATACTGTATGTATAACAGTATTTTCTTTCTTGGTGATGGTAGAGGATGGTTCAATTCAGATTACCTGGTGGGCTGAATTTGACCATTATGAATATCATCATCAGTCTGAAATCAGTGCAGCGATAGTCATGGCAAAATTGGTATCATATTCCTCAACGGAGTGTTTTTAGTATTAATCTTTGCACTGTAAGGGGCATACCTATGTTTCTTTAGTCTGAGTGTTGGCTGTGTGTGTTGTCCCTGCCAACAGGAGGAGAGGAGGGCCCAGTTGCCCCGTTACCAGCGTCTTATCCCCAGGGTGGGCCAGGCCCATGTGGCTGCCTCCCCAGTGGCGGCCGTGGGTGGCATGATACCACCACAGCAAGGCATGCCACCGCAGCAGCCTGGCATGAGGCATCCCATGCATGGTAAGACATGTCAGAGTTGCACACAAAGTGCTATGTCAGGAAATTTATCTACATGTAAAATACCCTTCAAAAGCTTTATTTCAAGCCGAGTGATCAGGGGCTCATTTTGGTTGTATCTTTATAGTTGCCATGCTTTGTAAGTATAAGAGCTATCGAAACACTGTTTTGAAATGTTTGTTGTCTTTTCATTACAAGATGACATACTTGGAATTGATGATGCAAATTAGAGTTTAGGTAACTTTAACTGTTAATGAATCAGTACAAGTAGCAGCATGGACCCATCCTGTGTTTTCTCCTTAGGTCAGTATGGTGCCCCTCCCCAGGGCATGCCAGGCTACATGCCTGGAGGGATGCCTCCATATGGGCAGGGTCCTCCAATGGTGCCCCCCTACCAGGGAGGCCCTCCCATGGGCATGAGACCTCCTGTCATGTCTCCAGCTGGGCGGTACTGAAGCATCAACGCAGCCACCGCACTAGGTTTGGAGGTTAACACCTTTCTCTCATCCTTGTGCTTTTTCAAACCTAGCCACAAGCAATGAGCAGTAAGACCAGTGGTGGTGAAGACAAAAATGATCCATTATAACATATGGACATTTAATGTAACATCTTTATTGGAAAACAGCCAAACACCACATAAGTTGATGATGACAACTATTTTGTCGTTATTTGATTAAATGTGAGGATATTTTTTCCATAGGTTTCACTCAGGTTTATAGAAGTGAAGTGTGTTTAAATATGATGCATATTGTTTTGAAGCTGCTGGAGTTACATGAACGTACCAACCCCTTACAAAGGCAAGTTTCTCTTGTAAACATTTTATTATTGTTTTTGTTTTGTTTTTTTGCTTTGGTAGAATGATTGAGGCCCTCACAGCACACTTAGGTGCTGTTGGACTTGCGTCCCCAACTATGTTTGGTGAGGGTCTCAGTGATGAAGATGATTCCAACTAAGTAGTGTTACAGATCCATGACTCATCAGTCTCTAGCCTTACTCTTATTTCAGGTTTATTTTTAATGATATTTCATGCTCAAAAGGGTAACTGTATGCATCCTTTGTAATGTTTTAAGAATCTATGTTGTAATAAAATCCATCTTGAAATCCAATGCTGGTTTTTCCTGACGTACGTGGAGGTGAGTCATCATGAAGGTTTGTACTAGTGTTGTATTTCTAGACGTCTTAGGGCTGGGTTAAACTACAAGATTTTATTAGGAAATTAAGCACCAAGTTTGCCGCTGTCAAATTCTTGGGGTGAGAGTAAGTTGAGAGCACCTCGTAGAAAGACTATTCAATATTTAAAGCAAATGTTGCTTTACATCAATACAATGACATCATTTTCACCTCTGTTTTGTGAATTTATTTGATGCAACCTAATTGAGATTTAAATCTTGTAGGGTCCACCAGCCCATACTGAGATATTGGCCAAGTTTTGGTTCCAAGATTTGGTTCCAGATATTGCATGTTACATCATGGTATGTTGACATAACTCTATGCAGATTTTATTATTAATCTCTTAGAAATAGTACACCTACACAGCAATCAAAGAGAAACTACTTCATTCTTGATTCCCATATCTTTTTTAATTTGTAAATACTTAAACATGCATGAGTGCTATAATGTTTCGTGTTTTTATTTGTCGTTGTCATAGTCATGTCCTCATTATGCACCACTAAGTATATATCCTTCCTATTCATAACCTTTTACACAGTCATAGGTCATAGTATCAGCTGCAAGGGGGGAGTTTGCTACACATGCATAGTCCAAATTAAGCTGTTCTTCCAACTTCAATAGACATTTATAGAAACATTTTAACAGTTAAATCATGACATGACTAAGTTCCCTGATGTCAACATACAGTTAATTGTCTGTAGACCTTGAGAATAAACCTCATTCCTCTTGCGTAGATTTAGACAGGAGGTGCACTGAGGACATGAGTGTGTCATTTAGGTCTGTAGTGTACACATGGGTAAAGGGAAACTGGTCGATAACTATGGTCAGCATTGAGTACTTCCAGGTATTCAATCGGTGTGGCAGAACTTTTTTTTCTATATATTTTTTTTCTGCCCACATCACTTAACACTTTGTGTATTTTTGTGTCATCTGTAGCCCATCCATATCGGCTTTTCAGCCTTAAAACCCACTCAGCTGGCATGACAGGTCAGTTAAACCCAGTAAGTACCTGATGTTTATTGTAGTGTGGGTCTATCCTGTACAACTGGATGCCAGGCCAAGTACTACATGAGATGTATTATGTTTGAGTCTGTTTTTAAAATTCACAAGATAATTGCACATTGTTGTATAGACATTGTGTTTTGACGATTATCTTTGTCCATTTCAAAAGATTATCTTGGCACTGAGATGCTTTTAGGGACGCCATCTATTCCTTTTCAGTCATCCAAAGGTCTAAAAAGATTTGATGTATCAAAATGTAGAATTTTGACAATATTATAGTTAATGTTGTGTGGTGTGCAATGGTCACCTCTTGTCCTGTCTGGTGTTGGAAGTATTAAATGGCATCTGGCAACAGGGTAAGTAGTTAACCATGGCCTTTCTAAGATGGTGATAACAGGTTTCTTACAGTTTTGCTGAAAAACTTCCATGACTTTTCCTTAAAATGGTGCATTCTTAATAACTAATATTTGTCAGTGTCTCTTCAAACTTTTTTTGTAGTAAATTTCAATGGTGTAGGTCTTCTACAGATACTTGATACTACTGTAATCAGAATTTATTAAAAAGGTTATTTCTCCAACGATAATTAGACCCATCAGTTGCCAAGTTTGACAATGAGCACTTGCCCATCTGGAAAAAGAGAAGGAACACATTTTCATGATGTGTCAAACTTTAAGTATGCATATTTTCTGTACCTTTTCCATGTCTGGAAAATCATTTTCAAATTCCATGACTTTTACAGGTTTTGCATTACCGTGGGAATACAGATAACTTGCAATTAAGAAATAAAGTCAAAGCATATAATTGGAAATTATTTAATTCAAGAGGCAGCTTTGTCAAATGATTCTCCCCCAACTCAAATTATAGATTTAAAGGGGGGAAAAAGATGATTGCCTTTATAGTATATATTTTTGAAAAGGTGGATGTCAGCAATAGTTCAAATGAATGTGGCATAGACTAAAACTGTCCTGGCCAATCAAAATTGTTTTCCCCTTCCAACACAAATCCTGTTCTGGGATCAAATCTATCCATTTATATTGTTTAAAAAATGTTTTTAAAATGAATGCAAGCTGTCCTCTGAAAAACGGTTGTTTAGAAATCTTAAGGGAATTGTTCAATAGGTTAACTGCTGTTACTTGTAAGCATTTATTGCAATGAAAATGTCATGTTATAAAAATGTCAAGCTCATCTTTTTATTAATATGAATAAAGATTTGCATATTTTACTACCTCATGTTCTTTTCTTTGAAAACTACTGCATGCCTATTTGAGGGGAAATCAACTACTCTGATGTCCTTAAACGGCTATAACCGCTGAACACATGTATCCTTCCATCTTCTGCTGGTTGAGCGCAGTGATCCGCACACCTTCTGAAGGTAGAGCTAGAGGCTAGATCCCGCACAAAGTAGTTCCAACCATCTAACTTCTCCGAAAACATCTGTCGTTTTAAAAAAAAATCCCCCGTGAAAATGATATCGAACATGGGTAGTCGGACAAAAGGTATATTTCCCCAAACGTTGGTGTATTCCTTTAACACCATCAGATGGCATATTGCAGTAGCATGCTGACTGAGAAACCAGTATGCCACCTAGTGGTATTTGTGGTACCTTACTGTAGATGAGTACATTGACTATAGATGGCCTGTTTGGATCAAATACAACCAACTAATTAACTTAAAGTCACAATGAAACTTAATTTTGAGAGCATCTTGCTTCCTTAATGTGATGTATTTCCTGTTGAAACAGGATATTGGGGTGGGACATAACATGGAGAAGGTTCATTAAAAAGTTAAACCAATGGGATATCAGTTAGGGAGAGAAACTGTTATTTGATGGGAGGGGTGGGATTAAGAAAAAGTCGATGGTTTAATTGGTTTGAATTTCTATGTACACCACCTGGTACACAATGAAGTCGCCGCTACAGATTTTCAGTTTCCCAGGAAGTAAAAAAAATAATCTTTGCGCTCCCATATGTATGTGCCAGGTGCGTCTTGAGGGAAAAAGTCTAATCAAAATCTGTAGACTCCCGCACACAGTCTTCACTTACAAGAGCTTTATTTAAAGACAACGTTTTGGTCATGCGACCTTCATCAGGTATCAGGAAGTAAAAGTAATGAGATTCTGATCTAAAAATCCAATAAAATAATTATTTTGGCATAAATTGTCGAAATATGGTATGATAGAATGAGCTAAAAAGTCGAAAGTCATATTTTCATTTCAGTGTGACTTTAAAGACAGGTTAGTCTAGGCCAGGGTTAGGCAACCATGTGCCATGGAGGGTGAAGGGTATGTCTGTTTTCATTCCAACCAAGAACCTGCAACCTGCAACCGGCGGATGCTTGCTGACACGGGGATTGGACTTGGATCTTCCAATTGAAGGAAATGATCCTACTCACCAAGCCACCCTGCTGCCCATTAATGGCTCGGTGCTTAATTGCTCATTACTGTGCTGCTCTTTCTAGATCAGAAAGCAGAGCTGCAGAGCAAATTACCTCCCAGAGGACATTTGTTTTTTACTAATCTAATGCCAAGACTTTCTCTCTCAGCTGTGTTGTAGGGCTACAGTTTCATTAGCTCTGCCAAAGGATTTCAAGCCATTCGACTGGTAAACAAATTGCGTTAATGGGAACTGAGGTCTGATCCATCCATACATCGTGTTTGTGTATGTGCTTCCTCTTCCTTGAGATTTGAGGGTGGAGCTACATGGAGTTCCTCTTGGTGTTAGCCTACTCTCTACACTTAACCAATCTCCTCCGCATAATCATATCCACTTGTGGGTGACTGCAATAGTGTTGTCATGGTTTACATCACTGATTCCCCTCAGACTCTCATTTAGTGTCTCCAGACAGTATTGCTAAAGATGATGGGGATCCAATATCTGGCTTGTCTGTGGACACTGCTCATCACACAGACCAGGCTAGGTAAGTTTTGGTCTGTTTTTGTCGGCAGGTGTTGGGCTGGTGGTCTGATCATTTGCTTGCTTGTTCTAGTTTGTATTGTTGCCTTTGTGCTGGACAAACTATCAGTGAAGTACAAATACGCCATCAGACCTTCTGTTGAATTATTGTAATTGTACTTTGTAACATTTCTGATAATTTGAGAGAGAATTAATTGGGAGGTTATTTGTTATGTGGCCCATTCTACATAAGTGGTTCAAATTGAGGGTTGAAAAAAAGTGAAAATGTGTATTATTTTTCCAAACATATTTTTATTTTTTACCAAACATGAGGTGTTTCGGTTGTGACGCATGTAACAACCAATAAATTACATAAGAAGTGTTTGCATATCTTTTATCAATTTTATTTGGACAGAAAAATATGGAACAAGGAATAACAAGGCAACAGTGAACATGTCGTCCCCCACAAATGGGCCAATCAGTAACAAATATGTCACCTTGTTTTGAGCTGTAATTGCAGTTCCCCCTCGGGCCAGTCAGTGTAGTTTTGAATGCTGGAATGCAGCGGTGAGATGCATCATTTCCCCAAGTTTTGTCAAAATCGGATCAGGGGTGTCTGAGATATTGCACATGACACATGGATGAGCGAACAAATGATGAAATCATCATTCGTGGGGGACGACCTGTTTACTTGTTGAGAGAGAGAGAGAGAGAGAGAGAGACACTTACCCACCACTTTACCAATGAAACTCTCCCTATACAGTCGCTATATATTTGGTTATCTTTTCCAAAAGATGATTTGTCTTGAGTGCAATAGAATAATGTATTCAAAGTATGTTTATGCTATGCTCTGTATGTTTATTGCCTTGATTATTATCTCTATCACTCAGAGAGAGAGAGAATCAGTCTTCCAGATAAAAGTAGCATTGCATAAGCTAAACTCACCAAGTCAAAAGGATGTGGGTTGGCCCAAAAGGCACGTCGGCACCGGGAAAGTGCCAGATGTCCAGCCCCGCTTTAGTGAATGAGATATGTCATAGTATCAGTTAGGTATTACTTTTGAACACAAATTTAGGGTAGGGGTATAAGTACTGATTTTTATCATGACTTTTGTCTTGGATTATATTACATCACAACATGATATAATTAATGATCCATGATTGAAAGCGTTTGTTTAATTTAGTACTTTTCTTGGAGGGGGACTGCAGTTTCAACCACAAATGTTTCTAAAATCGCAACAAAAGTGCCCTTTTTATCTTTAAACACCATTTTTTTCAAAGGCCTTTATAAATTAATTACTGTTTTTTTCCTCCCAGTTAAGAATGGATTATTTATTTTTTGGTATCCAAATCTGTAATACCATTACACATAATCGGTTACTCCCCAGCCCTGCTTGTGTGACACATTTCCTTTTCTTCTTCTACCCAGTATGCGGTGATATTCAGTTCCTGGAGAGGCATGTGGGGGAATCTGTGGTCCTTCCCTGTGCATCTGAGGGGAGCGACCCCTCGCCCATCGCTGTCTACCTGAAACGCAGTTGGCTGCATCCTGACGATGTGCTGTTCATGTTAACCAAGGTGAAGTTCTCTGCGCACAATAGTGATGATGACAATCGCATCGGTGTCATCGGAGACCCTAGCAGCCGCTGGCTGAATGTGACCATCTCTCAGCTGAGTGTCACCGACACAGACCGCTACTACTGCGAGTTTGTTGTGGAAAGCTCTCCTAAGGACAGAAGAATACCTGGCAAGACTGAATTCTTCCTCTACGTTACTGCTGGTGAGTTTGTGGGAGCCATTCATTTCCACTACATACTGCACACTGTTTCTCACCCAAAGGTGGATTGACGGCATCATTTGGAATCTGTTCGGTGCTGTTGTCTCCTCAGCACTATACGTCTGCTAACTTAGGTCTTTTTACTTGGGGTAAAACTATTTTTCAAAAAGGATTTAAATATTTGAAATGCGTAAGGTGCTCTGACCAGATCCTCGAACATCCTCAGAAGTCCACACACAACAGCTGATCTTGAAAGCTCATCTTTCCATACTCATTTGACACTCATTCAATTTCTATTTTGCCCATGACTCACTTTGCACAGTTGCTTTGCTGTTGATGTCCTCGTAACCAAGTTGTCAAATTTAGCCCAGCCACATGTTTCCTCATCTAATCACGCATCCTCCCTCTG
>OMLI01088568.1:0-20275 GCA_900302605.1 Rondeletia loricata | reverse complement strand
TCTCTCTTTCTCTCTGTCTCTCTGTCTCTGTCTTTTTCTCTCTCTTTCTGTCTCTCTCTCTTTCTCTCTCTCTCTCTGTCTCTCTGTCTCATTTATCTCTTTCTCTCTCTGTCTCTCTCTCTCTATCTCTGTCTTTTTCTCTTTCTCTCTTTCTCTCTTTCTCTCTCTCTGTCTTTCTCTCTCTCTGTCTCACCCTTTGTTTCGGCCCCTCCCATTTCCACTCCCTCTCTCTCTCTCTCTCTCTCTGTGTGTGAGTTCACCCTCGCTCAACCGTGTGTGTGTGCCAAGCCATTCCTCTCACTCTGCTGTGTGTGTGTGTGTGTGTGTGTGTGTGTGTGTGCATGTGTAGAGGACCATCTGGGAAGCGGGGCACGGAGCTGGAGTGCATGGAAATAACATTTTATAACAATATCGAAAAGAGTGAAAGTTTTGCTTGCTCTCTTCCCTCACCTCTCACCCCTCTGAACAGTGGCCTGCTCCTCTCTGCCTATCCACAGCGGCTGCTCGCACCGTCGTTTCAGTCAATCTTTACTCATGTAAGCTCACAATTAAAATGCCAAGCTGCATATCCACGTTGTAATCTGCTAATACTAATTAGGGTTGTCATGGGCTCATAATCTCAAAGTAGTGTAATGCATTCAGAGACATCTCACCAAGAAGGAAGCCTCAATATGAATTGGCGCTCGTGTATTTCAGATATTAAAAGTGAATTTAGTTTGTGGATTTTAGATGTTACTGTTATACCTCCACCTTTACCAGAAACATCTCAGTATTCAACTTTCATCGCTTTTATCACTCACCAAAGCCTGTATGAGTACGGGCATCTAATGTACAGAACCGAATGTACAGCGATAGGGAAGAAGAGTAAGAGAGAGAGAGAGAGAGAGAGAGAGAGAGAGAGATGAGCAGAGGAAAGGGCCTCTCATGACTGTTAGTAAATCTAAAGCGCAACTTCATTTTTCAACCTTTATTGCTTTCTTGCACAAGCAACAACCAAAGACATTTCAGCGGTATATTAGTGTCCTCGTAGCACGTTTCTAATATCCTCGAGGTATCCAGAGACGTGCATGTCCATCAGTCAACGCTGACCACTATCAATGCACCTTAGTCTCCAACATGAACAACTCAGAGCATTAAGGAAAGAAACCTCTGAGCCAAACTTAATGAATTCATCTGAGGAGTATATAACAAAGCGAGTTTTCACGCACAGAAACGTTCTCCAGACTCATTTGCAGAGGTGAGCGGAGCCAAATTGAGGTCAGGAAAAAGGGAGTGATGTTATCAGCCAATTCATCTGCTTTCAACGAGCTTTTTAATTAAAAGAAAGAAAAGTCAGTTAGAGGTAGTCTGCCCATCCTGGCTGCTCACTGGAACAGGAAAGGACTGCCACTTTTGTAAAAGGAATACATTGATTTATCTGCAGTATTACAATTAGTAGAATTCGTATATTTTTTTATGCTAGACTTTCCAACCATGAGTAACTATCAGACGTCAACATCCGTCTCCTCATACCCATAAAACCTTACATTTTGGGGTTGTTTCCTGTAGTTGGGTTGGATTATGTTCTGCAGTTCGCTCAGAGGAGGACTGAGACTCGCATTTTCAGGTGCAGTGATTTGGTGCCACCAGAGTTCATATGGCTTTGTTCTCACCTGCACAAACAAACTGAACTCAAGCAATAAACGCTCCAGAGTTCAAATAAACTGCTCCAAACATGTTTGTTGTGAAAGTGCCTTTAGAAAATGATTGCAAACGGAAGTTATCAGCCAACCTAAGATCTTCACTTCCAATATAGGATTTCGGTGGATGAAATCATCCTTATTTATGAAATATTGACTCTGGCTTTGGGATAATGTCAGGTTAATGTCCTCGCTCCAGATGTTCTTGAGAACGCAAACACCCCTCATTACCATAGAGACACTCAGGTCTTGACTTTGAAAATGTCACCAATTTGTCAAACTCAGCATCTGAACTATCACATTTTAAACCTTGAGCTGTGATCAGTCAAACTGGCATGCAACATTTTAGGTCTGGAAATTATATTCAGATGTCTTCAATGGCTTATGATCGTAACACTGCCCCGACACTCGAGGCATAGGTGAGGTTCATTCCTCTCCACTGTTATATGTCAAATGGATCTCTGGATTTTCTAAAAAAACAATCAGTTATGTCGTTATGTCCAATACAGTTCCATTTAGTACATTTAAAACATACTGTAATAATAATAATAAAAATATGCTTTATTTATAAAGCGCTTTTCAAAACTGAGTTACAAAGTGATTTACATAAGAAAGTATAAAACAGGTACAATGATTAAGAAGGGAAGTAAAATAATAGCATAAATAAAAAAAAGACATTCAATACTTTATTCAAGTATTGGAGTATAACATCATCGCAAATCCTTTTGCTGTCAATGTTGTATAGCATGGTTGCTCACACTGTTTATAATGGGAGAATCAACTCACATAGGAAGGGACATTGCATAGAGGGAGATATCAAAGCTGATCCTGTATCAGTGTTTACAATCTGGCTCATTAAACTATGGGCTGCAGCCAGAAACGAGTCACACACCTGAAGAAATAACATAATGTGATGAGTGTGGGTTCTGTGACCTGAAACTATTTTTGTGGCTTGGTTAAAACACTTAAGGAACTCCTGGTAGAAGAAGGGCTGTAAAAGCCTTTATATAAGACCTTTAAATTGACTTTGGTATTAAAAATATTATTGCTATATTTAAAGGATGAGTAACTGTGGTACTTGGCAAACTGGCAGTTGTAAATCATTGTGCCAAGAGAAACATGAATGCTATTCCCTTTATTCTCCTTACCTAATAATACTGAACGTAACTGGAGAGAACCAGTCTGTCTTTCTATCTTCCAATGGACACGGAAGATCCAAACACTTTTACGGCATTGCAATTCTGTCAGAACTGCAACGCAGCAACGTTCCACTAACATAATAATAAGGTTGTTACCAGATTGCCCACCTGTGTGTTTACTGGCTGGCATATATCTTGTGTCTCCTCACCATCTGCTGTCATGAGCAGCAGAATGCAAGGCTGGACCTTCTGCAAAGTGACACAGAGGTATGATGGGATACTGTATGTGACAGGGACGAAAATGATGCGCCGCCTTGCCATGCGGCTCATCTCATTACCCCAGCCACCCTGTCGACAACGGGAACATAATTAATCTTCATTGAGCCACGGGGCCGTCTTCCTGACAGGCTAAATGATTGGGGCAGCGGAGGGGCGGATAACAATGTCCTCCAACGTGGCGCTAAAGTGGAATTCAATGGAGTTTAACGGTAGGTTGAGGAAAGATGGCTAGTTGTGGCTCACAGCGACTGTTGACTCTCAGTGGAGGTAAAGGGCAGACCTACAACACATATGGGTCGGGTGCAGAGGGTTAAGTGTCATTACATCAGCGTGAAGGTTGTTCTCTCAGAATAAATGCTTTTTACTAACCACATGTTGCAGTGGCTTACAGTGGGCCAATGTGATGGAACGTAATACAAGTTTTCAATCTGCCTCAAGTCACTGTACTGCTGAAGATGTTTTGTTGTTTTCCTTTATCTTTCCAAAAACGTGTAGGCATGGCAACCCACTTATTTGACTCAATCTCCCCAGACAAAAAGAGTCCGGGTTTTGTTTACGTCCTGACAGCAGCCAGAGGGTGATCAATCCACCAAATTGATCGGTACTCCTTTTGAGCTCATCAGTTTATTGCATTGCAAAACGGCCTGGAGAAAAACAATTTATTCCACCAATAATGGCATGCATGCATGTGGATAATGTGATTTCTGCACAGTTGACTTCCAATGATGCTTTCAGAGTGTTTGACAATCCTTGATAACGTTGCTGAATGAAAGGTCTGAACTACAGTCTCACTTCTGGACTTGTTTTCTGTAATAAATAGAAATCAGATATGGCAATAATGGTTTGTTTGGTCCTTTAAGAAGTCATAATGAATCATATTGTACGCTAACCCTTATCTCCACTTACCAAAGGCAATACAAAGGCCAGAATGGTCCTTTTCTTTGAAAATACTTAAACCTCCCAGTGATTCTATTTTGAAGCTTTCACAAGACTTAATATGCTCAAAGGACAGCCTGCACAAACAAGCCTAAACAATCCACATTACTTTGAGGGAGTTGGATATCTGATCCGAGCCAATTCAAAATGCCTCATTAAGTCCAAAGAGATAATGTGAAGTGTGGGCAGATTCCCAGCACAAAGAGCTGTTATTAACCAGAAGTCTTACACAAACACATTTTCTGATGTTGTTACTTTTGCCCCAACTGGATATTAAATCAGACCACTGTGTCAATTGTTGATTCACGGCCCATCAAGTACACATTAAAAAAATCCCCCACAGATGAGCAAATGTGTCACTGTGCCACTGGAACTTTGCAAATAGGCTCAGAGTATTCTAATGAGACTAAAACCTCCAACCCTTCATTATTCGGTAAACATAGCATCGGCCAATACGCTGAACAAGGTAAGTATTCTATGGGTCAGTAGGTCATGCATCCAAATGAGTAAGTACTATGATAGGGAAACCAGCTTAAAATTCTATTAAGCAATCATCTTTCAGGAAGTACATCCTGCCTTCATAAACTGGTGCAATGTATAAAATTGTGTTAACATGTCTGACATTTAGATTACCAGCCATTCAGGTAATCTCGTTCAGGATCCTTGTCATACAGAATAAACATAATAAAACAAATCATCTTCTCAACTGCAATATAAGCCACGGGTCACATACAATATATAATCAATTATATACAAGACTCAGAGGGTTTATGGTTAAGATTAAGTCATTCAAAAACAGAATGATCAGAGCTGCATGTTTCAAAACACTTGATTTCACTGGATGAGCTCCATATTCAGGCAAGTCAAATTAAGCACAATGCCTTTGTTCATTTACCCGATGAATGAATTATATGACTCCATGAAACAGTAATACAGTCAGACATCATCGAGCACAAACAATGAGTTACCTATTGGTCCGTTACTCTAACAAAATGTCTCTGCCTCTGCCTCTCAGACACTAAATGTCATGGATTAGCTGCATGCTTATCATAATGTCTGTCACCCTAATAGTTCCTCTCCCAATGCTCTCTAAATTTCAGTCAGAGGTTATGCAGACAGCTCCATCAACAACACACTGAAGTTATTTGCTTAAATTAAACGGAATAATGAGGGGACCATTGCGTTTCCATTCAAGCGAAGCATTTATTTGCACATTGTAGACAGGATTGATAACATAATCAAAAGGTCAGGTAAGTCATGGAAATAAAATGCATTACCTCATGATTTACTACTCTAAACTTCAAGCTGAGTAAAGTCATTATATTATTCAGACTTCATCCTATTCATGAGCTGCACCAGTAATGACAACGTTCTGCACCAGAATGTCTTTCTCCATCTTCACTGTTCTGATGAGAACAGTCTTCCTCTCAGTCACTTCTACTGTCTGTCCTTCAGAAGGACAGTCAATAATGGTTGCTTTTACTGGTGCCACCATTGGAGGATCCCGATGCACCGTTTTGTCCCGATGCCATTGCCACCCCCAATTATTCCACTATGAATATTCAAAGAATCTCCATTAACACAAATGCTCCAAGAACCATTGGCACCAGCTCCATTTCTTCCAAGGCCACTGGAAGTAGCGTCATTTGTAAGAGCACTTGTTTCTTCTTCATGCTGTGGCCATTGTTGCACTTGTCATCCCCCCTCGGGCCATCTGTAACTATATCGTCCTTCACCATTTCCATTATTTCTACTGCAATTTGCCCTACTGAGTCCCTCATCATATCCACTGTCCAGTCCTCCAGCCGTGTTCCTTGCCATGCCTCCAGCACTTCCACCAGTCAAGCCTACACTACACTTGAGTCATCTAAGCTGTTACCGCTCAGCAGAGACAACTGCTTCACCATACTGGAGAGTCGCAAGTCCTTGCTCTCAATCAGTTTTCCTGTAAGTTGAAATTTCTATTTTGACATTCAGAAGCTCCTGATATTCTCGAAGAAGCCTAGCACTCTTCTCTTTGGTGGATTTCAGCTCAATCTGCAGAGCGTCAATCCTTGCTTATAAGTCATTTTTATTTATCTTGTCTTGTGTCTCACAGAGTTGGGCTTCTGAAGTATCATTCTTGGTTTTTAGATTGTCCAGGTCACGCTCCCTGCTTCGGGTATCCTTTTTGACACAATTGATCTCTTCTCTTACACTCCAAATCTTGCCAATTTTCTGTTTCTTGAAGGAATTTAATCTCTACTTCTAACTGCTCAAGCTGTTTTTCCAAGGTGATGCCACTGGAAGTGGCTTTGTCCACATCTAGACTGAATGCTTCCAAGTCCATCTCAGTTTGCCTTCTCTGCTGAACTGCCTCTTC
The DNA here is from genome assembly GCA_900302605.1 of Rondeletia loricata. Lineage (NCBI taxonomy): Eukaryota > Metazoa > Chordata > Actinopteri > Beryciformes > Rondeletiidae > Rondeletia > Rondeletia loricata. Next base: position 13,880 of record OMLI01088568.1, on the reverse strand, counting down.
ATATTTGGCTCTAATCACTTTGAGTTGACCGACTCTGGCTTCATTATTAGCCACCGCTAATTCCGTCTGGACCCTCACCTGATCTGCAATACTCTTCAGCTCTTTCAGCTGCTCCTCGTACAGCTTACAGAGGCCTGTAGTCTTTGCTAACCGGTTTTGTAGGGCTTCGATCTCTGACTCCAACAGCATGTTCTTCTGCTCCAATGACCACACCTTCTCAAGCAGCCAGTCAATCATTAAGTATGATAATTTCTTGACACTCACTGCTGTGTGTGCTACAGAATTCTTGGTTCTCGGCAGTGGCTGCATCCGAGTCAACTGGAGCCTCCATTCCATTCCAAACCCAACAGCTCCACAATTTGTGACAGCTTGCATCACCAGAGCTGGCAGGCCGGTTTCGAGGATATATATGAGTGGGAGATGAACTGGACACCCGAACTCGGAATACTGAAGACCTGTTATTATCCTCAAAGTGGCGACGGTAAGGAGAAATTCTCACTGGGCTGAGACTCATGATAGAATATGATTAGATCTTCTAAGTATGGCTCTGCAGGACTGATCTCACTCTCTCATTCTGTGCCTTGTTATACCACCACAGTGCAGCCTATCCCACTTATCTAATATGCTGACACTCTCGCTATCTCAAACCACCTCCGCAAATATTTGTTACAATTCTTTGAGAAACTTAGTTATTCATGAGTTGACCCATTTCAAATAATGTTTGTGTTACGGAGTGAAATTGATGCATGAAATATCCCTTCAATTTATCTCAACCATTGTACTCATGTGTGATATGTAGGATGTTGAGGTCTTCCATTCTGAAGGATGTGATTTGTATTCTTCTCTTTCTTTAAAATAATCACTTTCATGGTGTTAATATGGGCATGGTGGTAATGTATAACTATATCAAAGGATTGTACAATGTCTTTTAATAAAAGTTTGCCATTTTATTTGCATGATATCATCATAAAAATAAAGGGGAGATATCTTTATTCCATGTACATGATGTTTGCAAAGACTCATGGGTAGTGTTATAGAGAAACTCCTTGTGATTGGCTACTTGTGTTCTCATTCCTAAACTGTGTCAAGCCAGAATGTGTATAAGGCAATTTTGCCTTCAAAATAAACGAGTAAAAATATTGAAACACATGTTCGTCAATAAGGGTTTTATTTTGAAGGTTGTAAACCCAAGTCCTACATTTTATTGTATGTATTCCAAAACCAATGTTCATACATTTTGTGTATATTCTGAAAAGAGGGTCTCATGATTGACCTCTATAAGGATAAGACAGACTTAATAGACTGCTGAGCAACACTAAAATGTCCCACAAAAACAGCTTTACTTGGACTTAGCATCAGCAACTGGGTGCGTTAGTAAAGGACCACAGTGTATACAATATAGCTTGTAAAAGATTGTGGGTAACATGAGATGAAGGAAAAGGGGGATAAATCATATGACTACATGCATACAGCAGCAAGAGTCTAATATGTTCACATGCCACGGACAGAACTACTCACTGGGCAATAAACTAGAAGCATTGGTCATAGATGACATAGGGACCTGTTAATACCCTCTGGAGGTTCACTGACAGCCCTATAAGATCCAGTCAGTGTTGGACATGGTTGTATTAACAGCCACACATACTCTTCTCAGTCCCTTAATAGCATGGACAATCTAGTTACATTCCTAAGCCTTATACTGTGCTGTGTAATTCAGGTAAATGGCTTGGGATCAATTTACTAGCTGCTTGAGACTGCATTACATTTCATGCCTTGATTTATCTCAGGGGATAACACTCACATGTATCTTGGCTGGATGAACCAATTGAGTGTGTTGGAGGTACAGATTAGTGTTGAAAACTCCCTGTTATTCTTTAGACACGTTATGCCCCAGCATTCCTATTGGCTAGTTATGGTCATGTGATGCAGGACTGTACAGAGTTGTTGTTTTTTTTAAATGCGATGTCCAGTCGGCATAGATCAAAATGTTTGCTTTGACAGTGACAAAAATAATAAAATAGTCCACAGAGATAGATAGAGAGAGAGCAAATTAAGATAATCAGTAATCAATATGGTGTGACAGTCATATTTTGGTCTGTGATGTTCCTAGCTGCCAGTCAGTTATCATATCATAAGCTATAAAGCACATTGATACAGGGAAGAGTGACATTACCTGCTGGGTAATCAGGAACAACTTGTTATATGGTGCGATTCATTTATATTTTATTGTAGGGTCTATTGCTTCTGTTGCTGATTGATCTGTCTTGGCTGATCAGGCGTAAGAGTTCCTTGTGTGAAAGGTACGTCACAAGCTTTTCTGAATACAGGGATCGTTTTTAATAGTAGCCTTAGCTAAACAGGAATCTCAAAACATGTAGCTTTTCCAGTTTAAACTAACTTTTTATTGCAAAAAAGGGAGCAAATGATATGTTTTGCATTCTAGACATGATGCATTAATGGATGATTTCCTCAGTCAACTATAAATTGTACTCTGATTGACATATCAGTCTTGTTGGCTGAGCTACTTACTTTTACACTTGTTTTTCAAACACAGGAAAGTGGAGCACAGCTGACAATGGGTCTGTGTTCCTGCAGTTTAGTGTAAGTTCAATAACAAAATAGGTCTGAATAGAAGAAGATCCCCTACGTCTCTCTCTCCCTCTCTCTCTCTCTCTCACACTTGGTTTTTGTGTGGGTGTGAGTGTGAAAGAGAAAGAGAGACGCAGACAAAACAGGTGGCGAGCTTGGAAGTAGCACCAAGCTAGTTTTCACTTTAAGTCTCACACTTATCACATTCTATGTAATCAAAAATAATTGAATAATCAGGAACAATTCAAAGTGAATAAAAAGAAAATACTAATTTTACTCCATAGATACATTTTTCCTCAAAAACTGACATGACATCTTGACAGTGCGAGCCAGTTTTGAACAAACAATTATATGAAATTCTAAAATAATATGAAAGATACTGGTATACACACAGAATAGTAGTGATATGAAGGTGCTCTTTGGTAACGGGGGTTTCAGTGGAATCCAGCGGTCGTCATTTCATATGAAATGTTGGCGTGACAGGGGTGACTGCTTTTACAAACACATTTCTGTCTTTTGAAATGAAGTGCCGTTTTGTTTATGCTCTTTTTCACACATACAATACTTTAAGACTGTGTCCTGTTACTGACCTCAGATGCTTTCCGCTGCTGTCAGAGGAGCACCTGTGGCTTCAGACTGATCTATCACAGACCTGTGTGAACAGATGGGCTCCACTACCTCGTTAGTACCCACAATCCACATGGGCATCTGTGGCCTCATCAGTTTCTGATTGAGGTCTGATCATGAATATTCATGAATATTCTTTTCTCCCTGACAATGTGATGAAAGTTAGGGCCAAAGTTCCATCGAGTTCCATATGTGGTTGGATATGGATCAAATCATCATCTTCACCCTCATTCATCACTGGATATTTTTGGCCAGGGCATGATGCATGGTCATTTGCAAGGTGTCCATCCCAGGTGAAATGATAATGCAGATGTAGATGTCAGTGTAAATATCCTTTTTATTCATACCCAATGAGAGTTTCTCATCAAGAGTTCCTGCATGGGAACCATGGTGGGACCATGTCTACCAGCTTACTGAGAGCTAATCAGCGAGGAGAGTGGGACCAGGAGGTGATGGACTCCTCCATTAACCAACATGTCACTCATCATCTGTTGACCCATCCTCACAAACACAGATGACCACGGTGGGTTCAATGTTGTGTCAGTCCGCGGCTTCCTTATTTTGTTTGCTGTCCCACGTTTTAATCTGATCCACTGATTGCTTTTTGCCCGCCTTGGCTGCCGGCCCTCACAGAGCCCAATCACAGGGCCGGAGTTTTATGTCACCGCTGCCCAAACATAATCAACTGGACAGATTATGCTAATGCCGTCACGTCCGAACAGCGGCGTAAGCCTCGGCGCTGGGATAGGGCCACGAGACCCAGTCAAGGGCGTACGACAGACAACTCATTTCTGCCAGGGATTGGCTATCTCTCTTCAGCCATTTTAAACGTACAGTGTGAATGGTTTGGTAAACTGTCCCGATTCCAGTTTAATCCCCCTTCTTTCACTTTGTGTGTCAGGAGGCCTCGGTCACAATACAGCAGCGCTTGGCGAATGCTAAACAGTAGAAGGGCGGTTGGATTAGAGGCATGCTCTCATTTATTTCCTTTCATTGTGTTGCCTGAAACACTTTCACCTGCCTCTGTGTTGAACAGACATCAACATGTATTAGAGTAGACACCTTTCAACCCGTACGAAGCCAGCATTCATACAACAAGCAGAACACCTGGACAGAATTAGAGTCTAACCTCTGAGGAGCGTTAGATAAAGAATACCTCTGGTTCAGTAAAGAGTAGCCGTCCATTCATTATTGGAGACCTTTTCTTCTTTGACTGCTTGGTTTAGTTTACAAAAGAATAATGTCCTTGGTGCCATTGAAGCTTTTATTTGCATCTACATACAAAAACCCTTTGGCATTTACAACTGTATTGCTTTTATGATGCCATTGCTTCACAGAAAATAGTGGAAACTGGGATTGTGCTTTACAATTACACTTTATATCCATCCGTTTTGTTTGTGTTCATCGAGCTGTTAATTTGTGGATGAATTAAAGTTGCACTGTGTATGATTTTTATGTCAAAATAACCCGTCTTATCAACCTAAATCATGAAGAGGGGCTGCAAAACACAAGAATGTCCCATTTCCCCCATTTATGGCCTGAAAAGCAAAGCTGATTCGAGCTCAGGCCTCACTTCTATCTCAGGTGGAGTAACAGGAATTACATGGTGCTTCTTTGGTGCACTTTCTACTGAGTGACTTTAGTACAGTTGTATTAAATCTTCCCTCTCCAAGACTCAACAATTCCCCTCACGAATCCCACTCTAACGCTCTAACTCGACTCTTCCATCCCAGGTGATATTTCACTGAAAAGTTTGATGGCATGATGAAGTTATGCGAGCTCTAACTAGAATGACGCCACAGGATCTGGTGAAAGTCTTACCTTAGTTTGACTCATACAGTAGTTACTGTATAATGCACATGAAGGTAAGATGCTGATCTGGGTCTCTCTCTCTCTCTCTCTCTCTCTCTCTCTCTCTCTGGTAACATGACGCTACAGATTTGAGCAACTCTGTGACCCGCTGTACAGAATGAATGCAAAGCTCCCCACACAATGCAGCCCTGTGAGACTGGAGGAAATTAAAGTCGTTTCATTTTTCTATCCCCCGAAGAAAGTTGGGATCCCCACTTCGTCAACTTTATGTTTTAATTGACATTATTAATGTAGCTGTTTCAATGCACAGATGTGGTGAAACGAGTCATAAGGGAGCAGTGAGATACAACACACCTCGTATGAAAACCATACAAAGCCACATCATATGAAGTCATTTTTGTTTTTAGCTGCTGCTAATGTTGTTTGAAGACTCCATTAAGTGAAAAAAAATGACTTTGGAGTTGCAAACAATGCTCTTAGCTCAATGCTATTGAATGCACAGGAGGGGGCAGAGGAGGCTTACCATTGCCCTCAGTGCTACGAATGTAAAAACGCCCCACTCAGATGGAGCAAACATTTTAAAAGGTTACATGTAATCATCTGTAGTGAATACCAAGAAGGGGCAAGGAGCAATAAGTCTCATATTATGAGTCTGAGGGGCTCGGCGACACTTGAATTGGCCGCAGGGTCACACCGGAGGAGGCTCGCAGTGTCACCAACACAACACACACTTCCATCCTTTGTTGTATATGAGGATGAAAGCTCCCATTGCAAGGTAAAACTGGAAGATGAAGACTGGGCTCCATGGCAACTACGTAACACTGCAGCTAAATGTACGTTTTTGGATGAACTCATTTGCTACTGTAGATACTGTAAATCAAAAATTCAGAAATGTAATTGAAATCAAATTGCTTCAGTTTGACTGGGTTCATTTTGCCTTTGGATGTTTTTCACTGCATTATTTTCAACAGTCTGTATTTGTTGTTGGCAATTAGAAAAGAAACTTGATTATTTCATCCTTGAGTTCCAGGCTCTTGAGGTTTATTCAAGACCAGATGGAAAACATTACACCTTCTATACCCAGTCCTGTCCATACTACATTTCCTGACTTATTCATTGCTTTAACTCAATACCAACACCTTCAAGGGTGTTGATAGAGAGGTTAGCCAAGGTTCCAAACCTCTCTATCAACACCCTATTGGTATTGAGTTTGTCGATACTTATAAATATTTGGGCTTCTGGCTGGACAAAAATCTCAAATTTAAACATCATGTTGAAACTTTAACAAAGAAACTCAAGTTCACATTAGACTTTTCATTCAGACTAAAATCGTGCTTCTCACTGTCTGCACGTAAACGGCTGGTTGAAGGTCTATTCCTGCCACAGCTTGATATGGTGACACCATAATCCCTCCATGTTGGCTGAACTCGACCCTCTTTATCATGCTGCTCTGAGATTCATCACAAATTCAGGCTATAGGACACATCACTGTACCTTGTATAATTTAGTCGAATGGTCATCACTTGCTATGCATAGGATGCAGCACTGGTATGTTTTAATCTATAAGGCCATCCTATGCAAACTACCCATGTACATAAGCTCTAAGTTTGTATTTATACAAAATAGCTACGATCTTAGATCTAGCCAATGGCTGCACTTAAAGGTACCTCATGTTGGAACTGAAGCTGGAAAGAAAAGAGTTTTATTATGGTCCCTGGTCCTGGAACGAGCTGCAGGTTCAACTTGACTCCTTCATCCCCATTACTGCAAACAAACGTATTTCTCACCACAAACTGCTCCTGCTTCAGCATATAGGCCTAATCAGTCATGTCATGCATGCTACAATATGTTTGTGTCTGTATAGTCTATCTGATGTTTGTATAGTTGTGTTTCTCTGTATTATGTTATTTTGTATTAATGTAATTGTGCACAGATCAACAATGCTTTGTTTCCTAATTGATAGCAAATATATTTTTGAAAAGATTTCCCTCCCTCTAAGCCATTGTATAAGCAAATCTGAGCTCAAGCTGGGCTTTTTACATTCTGCACAATACAAAATTGCCCTTATACCTCAGTGGCATGAACTTAGAATGCATAATGCCTAGTCCTGTGGTCATGTTATTTTATATCTGTTAAAGCACACTAGTTCTTGGCTGAATATACTTGGCTTACAGTATTTTTTCTGCAGTGGGCCATATAGCCCCAAGCCTTATCTAAATTAGTATCCAGGCAGCGTACATGCAGAGACAGAAAGCCAGGCAGGTGAAGGCCTTGAGGAAGCACAGTCAGTCGCAAGGCCTTGCTACTCCTGCTCATTAGAAACATGGGGGGCCGAGGTGGGACAATACACAGAGAGGACTCAAGAATGCTCTCACTCATTCTCCCTCCAGCACGCACATGCAAACATATGGCCATGGGATGAATAATAGATCCTCACTTCAAAGTGTGGACTCTCTCCGCAGGGGTTGTCAATGCCCAGGGCTCGAGTAGACCAGCCCTGCACATTTCTCCCTCTCTTTCGTCTCCCTCTCGATCCCCGGCCAGCCAAGGTTCCACACACCTTCTGGCCTCTCAGCAGTGTCCTGCCCGTGAGACAGCCAGTGTGTGTCTGTATGAATGTTTCATGAGACACAGGCACATGAAGCATGCATATGAAGGATTAGATTTATACGACTGCAAATGCATGTGTATGTTATGTGTGTGTGCCTGTGTGCGCGTGCGTATACATGGTTAAACCCAAAATGTTACTCTGTTTACAACGGCGAACATATTATACTGAGGGTAAAAATTATGTCGCAGCCTTGCTGCTCCTTCAAGGTGCATGAATCCAAAAAGAACCAAAGGCATGAAAAGAAATTCAGCTACTCTTGATGCAAGCTTTGGCAACATTAAAAACTAAGGTTATGTAATATCTGCCGAAAACAAGATCAAAGTTGTATTTTTGTACGCGGTGCACAGAAACGTGTGTGTATATCCAACCCACGCATACACACAACACAGCATGGGAGCCTGCTTCATATCTTAATTGTATCTCAGCGAATGTTCATGACCTCAAAACAAAGTATAGCTTTGATGAACCGTCTTTTTTGTTTAGATTTCCCCACTGAAATGAAAGCAGTGCAGGTTGTGCAAATGAAAAAGCAGACCGTGCTTAAAGAGAGGAATATTGATTGAAGCAGAAACCCGGAGCCTGTAACCCTCACCTCGCTCCTCGTCTCCCAGGTTTGCTTAGTTAATGCAGGTATATTGATTGACACAGGTCAGCTGACATTTAACAAGATATGGCTCTATACATCAGTGTGGTTGGGACTAAGTTCCAGTGACTAACACAATATTGTCCTCATTTCCCTTGTTTCTCACGGAATGTAGAGTAAATGTCTTCCATTTGATCTCAGTTGCGTAGAACGTCACATTTCGTGCCCAGTCTTCCCCGATCTTTAGTCTTTACATTCTGGTCATGCTCAACTGGTTTGATATTATCAGAAGTCATGAGACTGTTGATTGCCTTTGTCGTGAGATGTGTATTACTAACCATCTTACACCAACAGCAGGTGTTTGGTGTTCTCTGTAAGTGAGCACGGACCTGGAATTATCACCCTGGCTATATGACAAGTCGTCTGTGATCACAAAATAATGTTTTTGCTGTTTAGTGTATGTTATGGATTTATCAACTCTGGAAGTCAGATTTTTTTCAGATCACAGTGATGTGGTTGCAACCCAGCCAGCGGCTTTAACAGTGAAGGTTAAAGGTGGTGTACGATAGCAGACCCACGGGGACCTCATGTTGTCTTACACTGTTCATTGACCACTCATCGGGGAAACCTGAGATGACTCTGTAATTAGAAAGGAAAGATGACAGAAAGAAGCTGTGAGTAACGGTGAAAGGGAGAGAAAGAAAAAGAGAGAAAGATTGGCAAAAAGAGACTGAAAGAGAAAAGAGGGAGGAAACCCCCCATGGGAAAGCGATGCTGTAGAGCTTCTCTGATTGTTTTTTCTGATTTTTAATGGGAGAACTCATCACTCACAGTCCGGCCTGGCTGTTATTTTGCGGTGAATCACATATTTCATATAAAACAAACAGAATTTGAAGTAAGCGATAACATGATCCAGAGACTGGAGCATGGATCTGATGGGTGCTAATGTTTAAAAACCTTTACAATATTTTATGTTTCAATCAGTGAAGAGAAATTACAGTTATGTTAAGTAACGAGAATATTCCTATAGAACTCAGTGCATACAATGCATGCCACGTTTCCATTGGACCTGGAATTTCTCAATGATCCTGCTGGTAAAAGCCTTTGAAGTAAGCCTTTGTGTAAGCTCAGCTAATTCTCTGTGGAGACTGACAACCAGAGGATTCTTCTTATTTATTGTGCTGCAGGCATAAATCCAAAAGGAAGAGATGTTGGCTTGCTAATGGCTCAAGTCAAGTCATAACTGAGACATTCCAAGAGGCCATGAATTTGCCATTCAACCAAGCAAAGCACTTGATCTTGGCCAAGATGCGTGACAACCCATCAGGTAACAAAGGTCATGGCTAAATAGTGGCCTATATATATAATTGATGGAACATGTGACGTGTTTAAAAGCTAAACACTAGGCATTTAGATGTCATTTTAAGGGTTAAATTGCTAAACATATCATAATCTATCTATCGACCCATCAAATGATCACCTTGTGAACAGTAATATAAATGCTAAGTATGTTTCAGTGGGTTCATACTCATTGAGGTTGGATCTCTACACATACCGTATTATAAATAAATCAGCATCCAGATAAAATGGATGTAATTGTTGTGGAAAGCCCAATTATGAAAAGTATTTTGTAATAAAACATTCCCAAACTCTCTGGTCTTTACATTCCCATCTCAATTGCACTGATGATTCCAAAGCATCTCTTTCCTCAAATTTCACCAGATTTCAAGGTGAGTTTTCACAGACCACATAATGTCTCGCTGGTACGACAATGCCTTTCAGGTGAACGAGACAGAGGAGGAAGTGTCCGCCAGGCACAATCCTTGACCGCAGAAAACATACATTTCCATAGATATGAGGCAAAGCCCTGGCAGCGCATTTGATATTTCATGGAGCATTTCATTCCCCATTTGATTTGGATAAGGTTAGAGACAGTGCAGCCAGATGGAGTAGCAGCACCAGTAAATATGCCTTTGCCTTCTGCAGCCAGGGATTCAATTATGGGCAGCAGATGACTGCCCTCGTATGCAAGCTGAAAATAAATACGTCTGGGATCATCCATACGAGGTCAGAATAATAGATTTTGGCAAAGGAGAGGGCCAATAATCACGGAAAAGAGAGAGCCAAATGAAGGTAACCGGCCACTATGGCACCCGCTTGAGATATATAGGTGTTGTGCAGTATGGTTTTCAATCTCCACCCCGAGATCAAAGGGAATTGCTCGCTTCAGTGGCTCCACTCAGAGTAGCTTTTGATCACAGGTTGTTAGGTTGAGTCTCCTTCGCTTCCAGTTTCAGGACAGAAGTGACCGAGTGCTGACCGACGTAATGAGGCTTTGCTCAGATGTTGATTGCGTAATGAGATCGAGAGGATTAGCAGGACAACTTGGGGTGTTTTATTGGATCTTTTATTGGATCTTTTTCAAGTAACCATGAATCTTCACAAATCAGTTAGTATTGAGTCTTAAAATCGTATTGTTTTTCTTAAAACAAATTTTAAAAAACTGCCATTTGGATGAGATAATTTCACTTGTTCCCTATGCAAATCTACTTGTTTCAAAAATGTCCTTTAATCAAGTGACATGATCTTTGAGAAGATTTGCAGGTGACAGGTGAAACTGCATTGGAAACAAGTGAAATGATCTCACCCGACTTACAGAGTCACTTGTTTTAAGGAAAACAAGCTTTTAAGACTCAGTATTTGACGACATTTCTTGTTAATATGGACAGTTTTTGCTGTGAGCAAGGCCTATGCATTGTGGGACTGACTTGCACGCTCTCAAAGAGGTTCCAACTTTATCTATTTGGAAGGCAGAACTGAGGGATTGTGCATTGTGTTGTGTGAGCGTAATTCCATACAGCATTTGCCAGCTTTAACAGACTTTTTCACGCTCCAGGAAACAAAGTGGGCTAAACATTGCCGGTGCAGCTGGGCACATACCCAAGCCTCAGCATCGTTGGGTGTGAGCGCTTGACTGCTCTTTATCAGTGTCACAGTACCTTAGATTTAAGGTTTCAGACTTGACAAATATGGGACAGTACACGGACTGAAGTCTGCTCATCAAGTCTTTCCATTGATCCTTATAGGTGGATCAATGATTCACAGAACAATTCATGAAGGACTTGCTAGTGTTAGTATTAGTCAAGGGATACACATGTAAGGTGGGATTGCAGCCCCACTTGGCTTTGTCTAATGGTGACACAAAAGTAAATGTCTTCAGTAAACAAAAAGAGTACAGTATGAGGTATTCCTCTCATTTGAAATACAACAGCTCAGTGCTGGAGGAGTGTAAAACACACACTCAGCGTCATCATCCTGGCCTTCTGATTGGCCAGCGCACTATAGACATGGATGGCCAAACATGTCCAAGGAGTACGGGAAATAGATAAATAAATCGAGCATGGACAAGCCTCCAGGTGTCAGAGATGCGCTCCAAAACACACCGGTCAGTGAAAGGCTCGACCGATGCAAAGCTGCTCGACATCTCATGGTATTCCTCTGGAATAAGTAGTCCGGTTTTTGTCACGTAGTTAACTTTTTACATCAGATATCACGGTCTCAAAGGGCTGGCACAGCGTTAAGGCCCTCAGAGACGAGGGCTGTGTCTGGGTTGGTTCATGGATGCTGAGGGAAGCAAATCTGTTTCTGCTAATGGAAAGAGAGTTTGGCGTTGGTCTGTACATTTGTCAAATAAGTTATTCTATGTGAAACATATGATGAAGGAGCAGGGATAACGTTGTTGTTACGTACAGTGCAGTATTATAACTTTTCTCTTATAAACGGAAAGAAATGATGGCAGCGAAATTAATCACTTTCTCCAAATGCATCAGCCTTCTCAATATTAATGTTGCGTAGAAATACATAATCCCCACTATGACTATTAATCAAGATTTCCTAATTGTCAAGGCTAAGACTATTACCATAAATGAATAAGCATCAGGGTGCTGCTCCTGCCCGTTAAGGGCTTGACTCCACACAAAAAGGGAAGGAGAAACAACAACAGAGGGGTGTTTCTACAATTCCTGGATGTCTTTTCACAGCCATAAACGTCGCTGGTGCATACTTGTCCAGCCTTATTGAATACAATCCCTATCCCTGCTGTGGCTGAAGAAAACAGTACTAAAGCATTGTTCAGTCCTCCTTTTCCCGCCTGCATCCGTCCTCCCTCTTCCTTCCCTCCCTCCCTCCCTCCCTCCCTCAGGCTACTGTCTCTTAGTTTTGCATTCCTATCAGATTTGGCAGTAATATGATATGCATGAAGCCAATGTGATTGAGCTGGAGAACTCACAGCCCGCTTGGGCGCGGGAGCAGTGGATGGATTTATAGATAGGCTATCTCCAGAATGCGGCCTTTGATATCTCTGCCAATGAATTTAAGCACTCGAGAAAGAAATCCGAGAGAGGGGGAGAGCAAGGGGAAATCTAGGACCGTGCGCACACTCATTCTTCACATCTGACACGCCGCTGATACCCTTTGCTAAGCGCAACATAGATGCCTCATGTGTGAGCTGATCACAGGCTGATGTGTCCCCTCCTTTCATTTCCACCGCATGCTCTTGTCTATAACTGATGGGCATAAGCAATGTAGTTGACTTCTACCCTCTCCTTTTTTTCCAAATCAGCAATCAACAAGAAAGAGGAACAACATGAGGAAACTGCTGAAGAGCCTCGTGATGAAGCAGAGATAAACTAGCTCAACAGATAAGCCCTGAGTTTGATAACTCATGTTACAGATTCAATCTCGGCCTGTTGCATTGCCCATTAAAATACATACTGGATTCAGTGGCACCTTATCACATGGATACATGACTGTCTTTTGCTCCCCAGCAGGACTGAGAAAGTGGTCTATTGTGTTACAGTGTGGCGTGACTTCTCAAGGCCGAAGCTTTTTGGAATCAGCTCCATTTTCATTTTGGGCATCGCTCAAGAAACAAAGAAAGAGGATGCACCCTCAGAGACAGACTGCAGGCTACTTCCACATTAACACACTTCATAACGATGAGTGTGTGGCTTTATTATGATGTGAGCCTAGGCTGCAGATCTCTTAGACCCAGTACTCAGACAAATCCCATATACACACAATGGCCGGACAGTTCCCATTTACTGTCATGTTTTTCCATGTTAAACTGAGTGGAGGAAGCAGCCTTTGCCCAGTGTGAGACTGCTCCCTACTGGCTATGACAAGGCATCACAACTATTCCCCCCACAGATCTACATGAGCAGACGCCCGTCTCCGTCACTACAGTGTGATTCATGAGACGTGCTTAAAGCTAAGACACCTGCAGACATCTGAGGACAGTTCACTCATTTTCAGTACACAAAAAAAAAACTAAAGTATCACAGAGTGAGGTGACGGGTAAATCACAACCAGAAGACTGTGGGATAGTGAATTAACTATTATGTGGTTACAGAAGGTTTCAGATTGGCTTTTGCAGATGAGTTGAATGTGTCTCGGCCAATCCCAGAGGAGTTCGAGGAGTGGATGAACTAACAACTGATCCAGAAAATATGACTTTTTTCTTCTTCAGCAACACCACATGAGGGCACTATTTATAAAAACTTCCAATGGTATTATACTTTTGAAAATCTTAGGATACATTATTAAATCTTACTTGTGTAATGTCATGGTGCCTGCAATTTATATTTCTGTAAAATAGTG
>OMLI01088566.1:0-11275 GCA_900302605.1 Rondeletia loricata | reverse complement strand
GCTTTACATAACAAGTTGATTATGCTTGTAAGTTGTTAAGCACTGTAAGCACATTTATCTATTTATAAAAAAAAAATTCCTGTAAACTTAATTTGCACAAGAGATTTTAGTGAGGTATTATTTTGTATCCTTCCACTTCCTTTAAACATTTAACTTAACACATGGAGTCGTGGACAAGTTGCGGTCAGTGTGTGTTAAAGAGGCACTATGCAATTTGTTGTACATTGTTTAATGTACGATTCGCCAGTTTGTGATGCACACTAAAGAATCTGATAAGCTTTCATGTCAATTCTCTGAGTAAATACATAATTCCTGCTTTTTGCCTTTTTATGGGTATTTTTTCTTCTTCAGTTACACAGATATCGTGATGTATCGTAGATGAAATGTCTCGCAATTTATCGATTATCGCAGATATCGTGTATCGTGATATTATCATTATCGAGGGCCAAATATCGTCACAGTATCGTATCGTGAGTTACTCGTATCGTCCCACCCCTAATATCTATGAGTTCTGAAGGTGGAAGTACGAGCTTAAGAGGAGCCCTTGAAGGCAGCATGAGTTCCGAAACACCGGCGTGACTAAGTATAAAAAGCATGAAGCTCGACTATTTGGTTGGACTCTAAAATGAATATCACTATTCGACTTACGAAACTATTGAAAATGCCCATCCCTACTGAGCAGGTAGACTCACTCATAATGTCGTCGCTGTGTGCCTATGAAGATGACAGCGTAGGCACTGATGCGCAGCTGGAGCATGACGTGGCTGTCGGGGCCGAGCATGGTGAGGACGCTGCTCTCCTCTCTCCGGGGGCTCCGGAGCTGCACCAACAGACTGAACTCATCTGCAAACCTGCACACAAACACACATAGGTTAGGCCTGCCATGTCTTCCAATAGAACAGTGCAATCAACACCGGCGGACATGAATATTTTGCTACTGAAGCTACAAACTGAGGAAAGCCTCTAATCTATGGATGTTATAAAGATGTGCAGCAGATTGACACATCTCCAATGAAAATGTATAGCAGACTGACTATGGAGGCTCATGGAAAGTTTGCTTTTTGTTTCTTTTTTTAGAGTGTTTCAATCACTACATTACTCTTAGGGTTGAGAATTTGTGCATTTCAACACAGAGGGTTAAGAACGCAGGGTCAGCCAGGAGCTGCACCTCAACAGCAGGTAAGGGGTCAATGTCTTACTCACGTACAGGACAATATCTCTAATCCTGTCACCAATTGAGCTTTGTGACCTTTGTGACCTTTGTTTTATACGAATACTGTACAAACGTGAAGAAAACATGTATCCTTATGCTGCGTTCACATGGAATCCGGTAGACGGTGCGGCGGACGGGAACAGAGCACGGGAAAAACAAACAGGCGCCGACGGAACGGCAGGACGACAAACCAAACCACGCATGACGATAGGTTTCTATGGTGATGTTGAATTGTTTACAACGAATGAAATAAAATATATTAAAAACAATTATGTTGTCTTTTTTTATGTAATAGTTCTAGTGGTCATTCATTCCAACATGGACAGTGAAAGGAGAATTGCACTTGGTGTATCCCTTGTGTATGTTTTCTTTTCGTTATCGATATCTGCCATGTTTTCTCCTTGTGTAAGCTACGTAACTTCCGGTTGTAAATTCCGTCGCGAAGGACGACAAAAGTTGAAATATTGTAACTTTGGACGGCAGTGCCGTCTACCGTTACCGTTGCCGATATTGTTTGCCGGCCTCATCCAATTTTACCGTCCTGCTCTCGTCCACTAACATGACATCCGGTTTGCCGTCTACCGGATTCCATGTGAACGCAGCATTATTCCCAAAAAATCATCCAGGATACTATCAAGTGTCAACTTTTTCCAACTTTTCCAATTGATTCTTTGTGGAGCTGTCAATTGGTGTGGCATCATACATTATGGTGTGTGACAAAGTCTGAAATCTAATTTCTGGCTATAGGAGACACATTTTCCTTGGCCATGGTAATAACACAATTCAGAGCTGTAATCAAGAGGCATTCTCTTTAAACTCATTGTATAGATTCTATTCCTTTTATCATATTTGTGGGATTATTAGTGGGATTATTATTATTCACCTATGAGAACTTTCATGCCAAAATGAGAATAACACTATTTGAAAAACTACTCTGACAAAATGATTGATGACATGAAAGTAAAACGTTGCAAAAGCAAAAGACATGTTAATAGATGTGATCATCTGTGGGTTTTTTTTTTTTAATACTGACCATTGACCTTTATGCTAAAAAAATTTCCAAATGGATATAGTAAGACCCTTCATATTTACATAGGTAAGTGCTATAAAGACAGATGTTCAAAACGTACCCGTCAGTGAAGAGCTGCCGTAGAGGGAGAGCCAAGGTGGAGTACTGGCCCACCTGTAGAACTGGACACCTCCTGCTGCCCTCCAGAGTCATGGAGGCGTTGCTGCTGTTTGACACCTGAAGGGACAGCTCCGCTACAATGTTCACTTCATCTGTAGTGACAGAATACATGAGGCAGTTAATGCAATGCAGAAGCCATTGTGCAGTACATACTGAAGACTACCCAGCAAGCAGATAGTGACGTGCAGGAGGTGGCCGAGTTCAACATCAAACCAAACAAGCATGAACATTTTCACAATATGATATTATGGCACGGTAAAATCATATTAAAAGAGTTTGGGAAAATGTATTGAACTGATATCAGAAAGATATTTAGGTCCTGATTTCACAAAACAATTCAGTTAGCGGCTATGAGCGACGACAGACATTGTCTCAACTTTCATTTTGGCACTATATTTACAACATCAAATTGGCCATCAAAATGTTTGCTGGATAAGGCTGCATGCCGACCGGAAACTTAGAGAAGGACTCTTTGTCTCATTATTGTCAATTGCTGCTTGTTCTTGACAGCACTGAAAGCTTTGCAAGTTTTTAGTGCGCAAAGCAAAGAGGACGAGAAGTTGTAGCAAGAGAGCACTGTGAGTCAAAGGGATTTTCACTAGCTGCATAGCAACGGAGGGAGCTACAACGCAGCACTTCCTACAAGCATCTGTTTAATGCTGGTAGTGGAAAAATTGTTGTCCAGTGGACAGAATGCTGTAGAGAAATGACTGTGTGTGACACAGATTATGCTGGTTTAAAAATTTAAAATAGAAGAAGAATAGAACTTTGAGATAAACATGAAGCTGTGTTTTCAGGTGCAAACCAGCAATACAGGCAATTCAGAGACCAAACATTAAGCCCTGTGTATGCCCAATTGATTTGCATACAGTGCAAAAAAAAGCTGCTTAACAAGTCGCATAAATTCAGCAGTAAAAAAAACAAGGGGAAATCGATGAGCTATTTCTCTCATTTCCAATGCAACTCACTTTGTTCTAATGTACCTTAGCTTGTTTGAAACATTTTCTTGACTCAAGTGACATTATGAAGAGTTGAGAGCGGGGAGATCTACTATGTTTCAAGATAAAGGGGAGGTCTGGGGGGGAAATGACAACCATCTGCAGCAAGCAAACAGCGGTCCCTAATCATTCCTATGGTGGCACTTAGGAAAAACCGTAACATGCTGTGAAAAGACCACTCGCTGATGGCATTACTAAATAGCGGAAAACCACTTAAGGGGCCATTGCCTCTCAAAGCTCTGGAGGGCTGGCACAAATTCCATTCTATTTGAAAAATGTGGTGGCGATAGTGCCTGCCATTGTTTTACCTCTCTCTCATGAGCTTATTTCCTGTCGCTGGATGTCGGTACAGGAGAGTCTTTTAATTTACGCTATGTGAGGTGGTGAAGTGCCATTCGTCATGCCCTGCCCAGAGGTGGGCGTCGTTGATGAATATTGCGCTTGAAGAACTCCTTCTAGGGGTTATGAATACAGCTCTTGATCAGTTTTGGAGAAAGTGAGTCAGCACTGAAAGACTGGTATGGTTGTCTATTGATTATACCCTAACTTGGGAACTGACTGAGCTCATTCCGAACATAAATGGGAATTTCACTGTATAAGAGGTGGGGCTGAGACCAATTACACTAACACAGATGGCGCACGTCAGTAACAGGCAGGCAAATCAGCTTGGGCTCTTTAACCTTACCCCAAGCAGCAGACAGAGACTATTCATACCGCAATGATCTACAGGGGCCCAAAGCAGCAGGGTACCTAAAGATTGCAAAGGCAGCACTTAAAACACGAACCTCAGGGATTTAAGCACAATGAACATGTTTCAGACTGCCTCAGGACTTTTTCCACCGATATAGGATTGCTCAAGCAGATTAAACCCCACTCCACTAAACCTCCTCCTCCTCCTTTATACATGCATCTATGTCTGTCAGCCCTTTAGAGGATCAACCATTTGCCCTTTACACTCTCCTTAACGGCAGTGCCAGATGCGTCATCAGTAGACAGAGCACCCTGGTCACACTCTGTTGCCCTGAGGAATGGCGCAGAGGGAACATATTTGGTGTCGCACTAAAAATTCCAACATACCAGCATTCCCAGGATCCAGGGATCCACAAAGACATATGGACATGCTCACAAGAAGCACTGGGAGGAAAAGCGTTTGATATGAATAATGGCTTGCTTTGCACTTTCATCCTCACGACATGACATGAGGGGCAGGAGGTCAAACAGGTCGCAAATTAGGTAAACAAGATGTCTGTTTAATGGGGCTCTGTAACGCAATAGCTTGATCTCTCTCACAGATGAAGTCCACATGTGGTGATACAGTCATCTTCGATTTCATTCGGGCCACAAGGATCCCATCCGATGAGGCGAACTTGCACTCAGTCCAATTTCAGATGGTAATCTCACAACCTGAGACATACAGCCTTAGGTTTGGATTTGTGATTAATCAGTTACTTGAGTTCTG
Organism: Rondeletia loricata; assembly: GCA_900302605.1. Taxonomy (NCBI): domain Eukaryota; kingdom Metazoa; phylum Chordata; class Actinopteri; order Beryciformes; family Rondeletiidae; genus Rondeletia; species Rondeletia loricata. The sequence goes on along the minus strand of OMLI01088566.1, from coordinate 6,416 downwards.
CTTAATGGTGTAATTAGATTTCCATGAGGAAAATGCAGCTGGCTATCTCAGCAAGTCATCTCACATTATAATGGTGCAAATCCACCCCAAGTGACCTTTCCTTTAAAACTGCCCTGGGACAGTGGAGGTTAATAACTGTTATGCTTCTTTTACACAAACACTCAACACAACTTTTATCTTTTATGGATCATCTATTGGTTCCAAATCCATGGTTGCAGATGCTACTGACAAACTGATGGTATCTTGACCACTATATTTACACCACAGTCCCAGGCTCTCCCTTAAAATTCAAGAGGGGCTCAAATTTAGAATAGAGTATCAATTGTTCTGCGGCGCAGTAAAAATACAGCAAAGTGACGTAAGCCAGAAATGACATTGTGCTTTCCCCCCACTTCTCCATGAGTGAGAAAATAGCTCTAGCTAAGTCACAGCTAACCAACAAGCCAGTTACGATCACCATCATATGTCTGGTAACTAGATGTATACTTCACAGAAGCCCACATGGGATCATCAAGCGTCTACTTCTCAATTACAAGTCCGTTTTTAGAAAGTGCAGAGACAGTTGCTGGAACAGTGACAGAGTGAGCAATGTCCCACAGCTGTATAAAGCTGCAATCTCTGAAGTCATCTAACACATGTCAAGACAACCTGATCAAAAACTGCGATTCAGTGCTTTTTCCTGATTGTATTGCTCCTTAACACCGGTTTACTAAGGAACTAATGTTACAAGGAAGAAATCGCTTCTCCAAGATGAGGACGTTCCTCTCAGACATGTCATGTTGCTCTCTGTCCCTGCAGCTCTTGTGCATCACCTCACTGTGGGAAACCATGGGCTGGAAATAAATGACACTCCTGGAGAGCTACAAGCAGTAAGATTTTGGTCCAAGTTAACACATAATAATAGTGTTACTGAGTCATCCCATGAGCTCTTACAATGTATAAAGCACTTCATTTACAACTGAAGCATCAGGTAAGGTGATCTCCAGCTATGTAGCAATTGACCATTCTACATAGTTAAGAAGGAGAAAAAAATAAATGTCTTGCATTTTTTCACTTTGTTCAACAGGCTTTAAACAGTTTACAAATGGCAATGAACCACAGTAATCACATTAACATCAATAACATCCTATAACTAAGGATGCTATAGAAAACAGAAACTCCACTGTAATATCCAATAATGGCAAGGGGTGCCGATGCCAAAATATCTAAATGAACACTAAACCAATCATTTATAACTTCAGGAAGTGGAAAATGTTCTCACACACTTACTGATCTAAACCTCGGATGGTCTTAATTAAGCCCCACTTGTGCTATAGTATTCATGAAAGAACGTTTAATGTGCCAATGCTATGCCCTCGAGCAAAAACTAAGAACATTTTCATGTGTTTTCTCCCCACACCATAATCAAAGGATCAAGCCATTAGGATGTCATGCCTGTTCTGTTCCCTGCAGAAAGTAAAACAGATGTTGAAGTCCGTGTGGCACAAGCCTGCATCAGAAGACATGTGTGGATAGAGAGGACTTAAGTGGGCGTGTGTACACGGCTCTAGTAATAATAATACTGTATGTTGTATGTGTGACTGTTTCTGAGCGAAAGAGAGAAAGAGCACCAGCCAAAGATGAAAAAAGAGACCAAGAGATAAGGATGAACAGAAGAGAGGGCGGAGGGGAAACGTGCTGAAAACCAGAGACACAGACAACAGCTGTGTACGATCATCTTTAAGGCCCCAAGTCATTGTAAAGCATCTCTAAATTTTTTGATAGCACGTCATGTTCTGATCCTCTCCCATAAATCTCTTGGGATGCCCTATATGTGGGTTACAACTATCTGGTGGCTGACAATAGTACAGCAATGTACAGTATATGCATTTAGTTTAAACACAATGCACAGTTAAATATTCCATTATTACGGGAAACAAGTTTTGTCTGGCAAGGATGGCCACGCATGCATCATCCATGACCTGCTTGACAATGGTATAATGTTTATGAGCCACACATATGGCGCTCATGCATCCTGCATTGCAATAAAGAGCTATATAAATTCCACCATTCACCATTCTTTGTCCACATAATGCCAGACAGAGTGACAAGTGTTGATGGTTATGAGTTTTATGCTTAAATCAATGTGGAATACTGTGTTTAGGCTCAAAGCAGGTCTGGCTGTTTGAAAGGTGTTGAAAGGTATCGACCTGTTTCCGGGAGGGATTTCACAGGATCACCATGGAAATAGCAGAACTTAATGTAACAGAGCTGTCCATTGATTTAATTGGCTGTTCTTTCTCAACTGCATCAAAGGGCGGCAGCAGCCCCACTCTCCCCTTTTTTGAAGATCCTTACTAAGACGCTCTCATCCACACAGGTTTGATGGGCTGTGAGCTGTTCAGGTGCACACACACACACACACACACACACACACACACACACACACACACACACACACACACACACACACACACACACACACACACACACACACACACTACCACTCACTACCACACTGCCAGTTTCCCTTTGATTTCATTTTCTGCAAATAGGTGTATTTCAATATATTCTCTTCTGTTGTGTTTTGTCCTTTTTTGATATGTCCAAATAAGCTAAAGGAAGAGAAGAGCCACATGATTTATTAATGTAGGAAGGGACCATTAGTTCTGTGTTGTGGGTTAGGGAACATCAGGGTAACATGTTCATCTTGAGATCATGTCCTTAGTTACTTGTCAATGAATAATGTTAAAATGCATCAGCTACATGTAAGTAGGTTAAGGCGAACAAGACCTACATCCACTGGCTGAAAAATGCAATCGCTGTGTAATCTGGCAGTGGTACTGCATATTTGTTATTGTTTTGGATGAAGCCCATTGTGAAAGACTCTTAAACACATACTGTACTCTCTATAGCTGTAGGCTACACTCTGCCTCAGTGAAACATACTGTAGCATCTATACAAGAATTTTTCAATCACCATAGTATATAAATGAAATACATAAAACCTACCTACCACCTAATTAGCCTCAAGAAACAAACACTATCTTACAATGACGTCATACATTCTGTCAAAGTGATTTTTATCATTTTGACAGGATCTAAAACAAAACGTTTGTGAAAAAACTTTCACCAAATGGAGCAATTTGAAACCCCAAAACCTCAAACATTCAAACATTCCCATTCCAGAGGAATGATGCGTCACAACACCGGCCCTTGGAAAAGGGTTTTCTTTAGAAGTGTGGTTTTGGAGTGGACGGCAGCGGAGGGGAGCGGGGCCAAGCGGGAAAGCCATACAAACCACTGCAGTCCAGATTCATTTATCCCAAATCGTCAGAATTTGGCCACGCCCCCCTCGACTGTGCTACCTTCAGTTTAGCTCAGACATAGGTAATCGGTGATCAGCTGATCACCGTTTCAATTGCCAAATCACATTATAGGTGTACATTCATTATTTATGCTTGTCATTTGACAGTAACTTTTTTTAAATAGAAAACGTCCTTTAAGTGGCCTTGCACTTTTTACTTTCATAATTGCCAGGAGCGCAGTGCAGAGAGAGACGGTCATTTGTTTTTGCTCCTTTCTGAACACAACCTTTTGAAAGTGACTGATTATTGTTTTCCTTTGCTATTTTCAACCATTATTAAAGATTCACAGCCTATTCAATTCATTTCTGACATGGTGTCATAAATTTATAACTTATATGATTAGAAACAGCTTAATGTATTGGACAAAAGGCATAACCTATGCTGCCACAATGAAAACTGCGGTAGGTGAGTAAGCATCTCAGTCATCAAGCAAACATTAGCATGTAATAACTATGTTTGGATAAAAACTAAGATTTATGAACACATGGTTAGACCAGCAATGTCATGCAGCCATAAGAACAATCTGTTAAACACAGTGCTAGATTTACATGTGACTGGTTATGCTTTAAAAAATTTTTACATGATGTCCCATTGCTAGTAGAAAGTCTGTGTTAAATGCATCATTCTAATCAGCGATCAGATTAGTAATCGACCGTTCACACTGTTAAAAATCAGTAATCAGAATCGGCCCCAAAATTAATCAGCCTCAAACTGGGTGATCTGTTAAAGAAGATCACTCTGACATTCGCAAATCGCAAAACAACAAATTCACGTAGATCACACAATGTACAGTAGATCTTTTGAGCTACCTTCCTGAACATTGGTACATTGATACAATGACAGACTTACTTCACATCCTCTTTGACAGACACAGTATATGAATGTCATGAAGCCTTGTAGCGTAAGACAAAACATTCTACAATTTTCCACATACCAATCCTCCAGTGGGATCAGTAATACTTAGTTATGGAAGTGAGGCAGCTGTGTCAGTCAACGAGGGGCAAACCTGGCACGCAAGGGGCATTGTGGGTCACTGGCATAGGACACAAAGGCTGAATGTTTCCCCTCTCTCGCCTCTGACCTGAGCTTCAAACTCTGTCTACCACACATTGGCTTTATGAGCTGATCAGTGGGGCCCATTCACTTCTTAAAGACAGGCAGGCACGTTTCTGCTGTTTATACTTCACTCCATATGCTGTCTGAACTGAACCCTGAGGGAGACTGAGACAGCAGAGCTCGTAGTAAATTATGCCCATTAATACACAGTACACAATATTCAATAGAGCAGCCTGGGAGATGTGATTCTTGCTAACTGTGTGGCTGAAGGCTGATGACTGTATCATATTCACAGTGATGGGAGAGTGATTTTGACCCATGGAGTGGTCAGAAGAGCACAGGTGGAGAGAGCTGGAGAGAGCAGTGTACCCTGGGAAGATATTTAGTGAGCCATTCACGCGACTGGTACTGTAACTGGACTATTTGTCTCATCCCTGTTATGGTTAATCAGTCAGTTGTATAGAGCCTGTTTTACCCTGTAATATAAATCATCATCTATCTTAGATGAATTTTCAGACCTTGCACCGATCAAGTCCAAAAGGAAGTAGTTCATATAATACGGAAATTCCTCCTCGTCCTATTTCTAATAGACCAATACCTCGATGCAGCGGTGTAGCTTTAAATAACCTTGTCTATGTATCAACTCAACCCGCAAAGACAAAAGCCAACAGGTTGTTTTGTGAAGAGCTATGGGTGTTAGAAACTCCACATGCTCTTAAACAGAGGGAAGGGCTTGGTCTGCTCCATATGAATGTGAGCAGCATTGCTGCTAAGCCGGATCATGTAAATATCTTGGAAACTCAAATTGATCCAAACATTTATACTCACTGTAACCTGGCTGAAGAAAAGCTTTGTTGATTCTGATGTTGCCTTAAGTGGGTGTAATATCTTATCAAGTAGACCAGAGGAAATTACTGTCTTCGATCCTGGAATTAGCAATCACTGCCCTATTGCATGTATAAGAGATATAAGCCCTCTCATTGGCTTACCTTTAGACAGTTTAGGAATAAATGTACTTAATATTAGAGAAAAACAAAATCCAAATATTATATAAAGTCAATATCAAATTATTTGACTAGCCCTGCACAATTCTGGAAGTTATTAAATTCCCAAAACAAAGTCCCAATTTCTCTGCCCACCCATATCAATTATGGGCAGAAGGAGTTAGGCATAGCATTTAACAAACATTTTGCTGAAGCCGGTCACTTGTTTGACATTGAATACAGGGGAGCTGCTATGTCTACAGATAATCTCGAGTCTTCTCCTCCTGTGAGAGATGACTCATTGCCTCCTCAGAACAACTCTCATCTTTCTCATTTTAGTTTCCATGCTTTCACATCTCAATAAGTCTCTAACGCACTCTCTTCTATCGATACCAAGAAAGCTAGTGGTGAGGACAGCTTAGATCCCGTCTTCCTTAAACTATCTGTGCCTTTGATCCTAGATTGTATAACTCATATAACAATCATTTCTGGGTCAATTCCCAAAGAGTGGAAAGAGGCACATGTTACTCCTCTACATTCATTCATTCATTCATTTTTTATTTGTTCCGCTCATAGTAATGCACAATTCCAGAAAAGAAAAAAAAAGCGTGTCATAATCAGAGCACATCTCAATTTGCACATTCCAAAACTGTCTTGTATGGTTAAAATACTTGCTGGTGAATAATTTAGTTTTGCCTAACAGAGGTGGAATTTATTATGTTTGGCTAACATGCTACTATGATAATGGAAGACAGCTAACCTACCAGAGCGTAGCTGTATAGCAGAGTGGATCTATTCTTCTTGACAATACATTGGTGAGTGATGTGGTTATATGGAATTAATTTTGTCTAAGTATTAAAACGCAAAGAAATGTAGGATCACAAACCAAAAAACAATAATAACAACCCAAAACTATGAACATTGCAAAATATGACAAAGTGCTCAAATGTGAAAGGCAAATAAATCAGATTTGCATCCAAACTCACAGTCTTTGCAAACTAAAGTTTAGTTTAGTTTGAAACAAAGCAATA
>OMLI01088565.1:0-11128 GCA_900302605.1 Rondeletia loricata | reverse complement strand
TTCTTTTGTCCACCGGCTAGATTGGGTGGTTGAGAAGCAGGTAGATAAAGGGTGAGGTATCCACCTGTGTCCCAGTCACGTGTACACACACACACACACACACACACACACACACACACACACACACACACACACACACACCATTCTTTCCATCACCCAGCTGTCACAATCCCAGTCCCTTCTTCTATGTAATCTTTCCTGTAGGCTATGTGTACTTGTACCTGCCCTGCAGTGAAGGGGCAGGGCAGGTACCAAAGGCACATCTTTGTGTGCATCACTAACATTCATGATTTAGTGCCTCACAAACTTCCAAACTGCACTGCTTGTGACCAAACACCCCATTCCTCATGCAGCGAGAGGAAATCGATTCAAAGTCAAACAAAACGCCTCTGAAGTCTATCAGACAAATCGTGTCCGTTCGCTCATTCCCAGGAACCAAGTATTTACAGAATGTCAACCTTGGAGAGTCCTCAGCCGAGCCCGAGCGTTCAGCCGACTGTCAGTTCACTTCCCACACAAAAGTGGCCATTGATACGACTCCATTTAGACATTGCTGCCCTTAGAAAAGCAAATAGGAAGTGGAATTGTGACCAGTGTTTCAAAGGGGGTTGTAGAATAGCAGAGCCTTGGCTTGGGCCCAGGGGTTAAGACACTGTCATTGCTATCGGCCTAATTCATTCGTTCTAATTCCCCCCACAAAAGCTCCATTGACCGAGCTGTGAAAGAGAGTGAGAAGGAGAGAGAGATTGAGAGAGAGTGAGAGTCCTTCATAGAGAGTCCTGCCCAGAGCTGGGATTGAATGAGCAGAACGACAGTCAGACGCGCTGCTCTTCCGGATGCTGACCTCCAAAATGGAGAGAAAGAAAGAGAGGGAGTGAGACTCCCAAAGCTAAGAGTTAGCATAATCCAGCCACTGGCACACACAATGAAGCCTTGGAGATTTGTTGTGAGGGTGTTCGTCTAGTACTGGCTGGCCCTTCGCCTTCATCTTCACCAGCTGAGATGGGTGGGTGGGCGTCGTACAAAATGTCATCACTAGCATTTCAAGAAGATGATCAAGGAATCAAGGCTTGAAATATTGGCAGGCACACCGTACCATAGGGAGTTTGGAGCCTCAAAACACACACACACATGCATACACACACCCACAAAATCACCCAGTATAGCCTTTAACTATAGAACACACAACAGCGAATGCTAGGCTTATAAATCCTTCCAAAAAAGAAAAAGAACAAGTCGTTGTTTTTGTGTGTGTTCATGCATCGAGCCACCGCCGGGTTCCTTCTGTTGCTAGGGACAACCCAGGAAGGATAGGATAGAGAGAGACGTGGGGGAGCTACAAGTTTGTCCTCTGATGAGGACACAGCCCTCAGCACTGTCTCCTATGGCTTCATCACTCCCTTCTCACTTCAATGCACAGAAATATGAAGTGCCACAGAGGCATGACTCAAAGGCCTGGCCCATATGAGAAAGCATAAATGATGCATGCATGAGAAAAACGAGAGAGGGAGAAGGCTGGAAAGGAGGGAGAGAGGTTGATAGGAAAAGGGAGTGGAAAACAGAAATTGAGACAAAGACGGACAGTGGCAAATTGAGAAAAAGACAGACTGAGAATAGACTACACTATGAATACCAGTCTGAATGTGACAGAAGATGGAGGCTATAAGGATCCTTCATGGAATACAGGCAGTGCTATGAATTTTGTCAGTCAGACAGTGGCAAACTCGAGATCAAGCACTCGAGAGCAGCCACAGGAAGACAACCATCTTACTACCATGGCAAGTAAAAATAAAACTACTACCTGGCCAGCCATACACAGTAGTCTCAAATCTCAGAGGGAGGTTTTAACATTCTGAAATTGAATAATTGACTATGTTTCCTCAGGAGATACTTTGTCACACTGTGGGAAAGTTTGTACACTTCACATGACAGGAGAACTCACTTTGTTGCTATTAGTTTGCATGGACTGCTGGGATATAGGGATGGGTGGTGATACATATAGCTAAAACTTTTATATGATCATAAGACGAGACAGTCTGGCATTACAATAAAGCGTATTGTTGTATAAGCAGTGCATGTATTTATATATATTACATATACTATATTGTGTATGCATGTAAAATATTAAAAGCTATGTTTGCTAACAGTTCAGTTGCTAACGTTAACTAGCAAGCCAATTAGCCTAATGTTACTCTATTCTCCACAAAAGGGATTAAGACAGCTGTTGAACTATGGAGCCAGGGACCACATTCAAGCAGCAGTAGCCTAAAGGTTAGACCAGTGGCTTAAGACCAGAAGATTGTTGGTTTGAATCCCTGGACCATCAGGGAAAACCTGCATGGGGAAAGTGAGTGAATTACACTCTCCCTTCCCACACAACTCCCACTGAGGAGCCCTTGAGCAAGGTGCTTAACCACTAGTGGTCAGCTTTATTTATACTGGGCGACTGAGGGGTGAATGCATGCAACTGCATGAATGTGAAGCTGGGTGTTGCTGAGAAAGAGTATACAGTATGCTCAGCTAACCTTCCCTTGAAAAACAAGGGTTAAAAAATTATTTGAGAGCAATACGATTTTGTCAGTTACGTGTTTGTGCATATGGAACTCTACATAACCTTGGGTGAACCCTGTCCCCCTCTCTCTCCCTCCATCCTCTCATCTGTCCCTTCACACAGACGAGACAAGGCAGAATGCTGAGCCACCTATTCCCTCAGGCAATCCAGCAGAGGGTTGACTCGGATACCAACAGAGACAGAGGAGTGTTATGGTTTGTGTATGTGTGTTAGAGGCTGTGTGTGTGTGCCAAACATGCACACATACACACTAGCTCTGGTCTGTATTGGTACAAAAGGTTTGGGAAGGAAATACTTATTGTTACAATCAGCAGCTGTTCCACCCCCTGCCAACCAGCACACACACACACACACGCACGCACGCACGCACGCACACACGGTCTGGGGCCAAATGGGGGGTGGGGGTGGTGGGGTGCAATCACTTAATGGAGCTTTATGAACCCATCTCAACACCACACACATTACTCAATACTCATTACAGTAACGGTCACGTTGGGAGCATAGTCCTGTCTATGCCATGAAACGCTAGTCTGGCTAACGCCGACTACGTGGTACAGCCAGCAAACTGGTAATACATAGATCGTGATTCGTTGGATTCAAAATGGGGATTTCCAACCAGCACAGCACCCCGTCTTAAGGGCTGAGGGCACAGCCCCTTTATTATCTGCGTAATATGCAGACAAGATCAAAGCAGCTCCTCCTCTGTAGGTATATGGCTACAGAGTCGGTGCGTTATCCAGGCTAATGAAACGCCTATGGAGACTGGATTAGACCCCCACAATGATGAGAGTAAAGGGTAATTTATACTTCTGCGTCGAAGCTACGCCGTAGGTCTTTGCAGTGCCGGCGTAGCCCGCAGAGGCTACCGCCATAGCTTATATGCACCTCTCCAAAAATGTAACTGTGTGTAGGGCAACGCAAGACTGCAAGAACTGTGATTGGCCCACTTCGTATTTCCTCCTACCTGTATCCAGTTGATGTCTGCCGATAGTGAAGACAATGGATCAGATGGAAGAGAGACTAGCTGAGGAGGTTTGCAAATATGTTCATTTGTATGACACCTGATCTTCGAATTATAAAGACTACCAGATGTCACTGAATTCGTGGCGAGAAATAGCCCATAACATGAGTTTCAGAGAATGTAAACACGACTACTTCTGTTGTTATTACTTCCCTGCTAACAAAGCACGCCACTGCCATCTAGTGTTTCGGTGGTCTACCGCAGAATCACCAACACAGAACTATAAATGCTCGCACCGCCATAGAAACCTACACCGTAGCTATGGCATAGCTTCGACGCAGAAGTATCATTTGGCCTTAACAAGGAGGTCGGCACCTCTCCGCTGTATCTCCAGTTACCCAGCCCTAAATGACCATGTTATGGAAGTTCAAAAGGTCAAACCACAGTCTAGCCTTAAACCTCTTTTCACTTGAGGGTCTTGCATTTTGTTGTTAATGGTGTTTAATTTAACTTTCTTTTGCTGCCTTTTGGCCAGGTGACATGTTCATCTCAATATGACTACCATGGATTAACCTGTTGAAGATACCACATGTAGGACTTTTAAATATATGACAAACAAGTGAAGTGTGATAGTGACCAATGATTGTGACTGGCAGCTGTGTATAATTCGTTTTATAATGGCAGATTTAATTATTTCCTCGCTCTATTACATTTGAGGCATCGGTTACCAGCCTGTGGGAAAATATTTCCTGGACACTCTGACCCCAAATTATCTCAAGTGAAAGCCAAAAGAAAATCACTCTGGCTTGTAAGGGTGAAAGACAGAATCAGAATATGTGCTCACCACTAATTGGACAAATGAGAACACGTAATGCCTTTACTAAAGCTTAAAAAACAACCGGACCTGCCCTCAATGCTATAGACCTACCTCATACAACCAGATCATGCTTCAAAAGCTACCAATTCAAATGTCAAGTTTCAAATCTGTATGAGCCGCACACTTCTTTAGAGTTTCAAAAGCTAATCATGACCTCTTCGGTGTCACCATCACCTTGGCATTGACAATCAAAATGTCATGCCCTCCACACACCGCCCCTGATGTGGTGAGTCTCATCACCTACAGAGAGCATCCAGTTGCACCATGATGTCATTCAAACCACAATCAATACATGACAGCAACTGGTCGCAACCCTCACTGTGACCTTGGCCTTCTCAGTTTGTCTACACTGTCACTCAGCTCAAAGAAGATCGATATGTCTCCTTTCTATCATCTTCCCACCATCTCTCCTGAATAGACTGAACTCTGTTGTTCAAGGTTCATATCTTGGTTCAAGGACAACAACGACGACAACGGTGTGATGGTTTATATTTTTGACATGTTTTGCAATATTGAATGCCACATGCAGGCAGCCATCAATGGCTAATGGCAAAGGCTAACAACATCTTTCGAGATCATTCAGTTATTTAACGAGATGGATAATAACAATCAGTAACTAGCGCTGCTAGACAACCCTAGCCTGAGACCTCACATAAAAGCACAGACCTTCCTTTGTCCTGTGTTATAGAAAGCAGTACCTTAACTAGACCTTTGGTTTTGTATACTGTCGAACAAAATGGATTGCTTTATTGTACTAAATATATGGGAGATCCTCACCTCATCCTTTTTCAAGCGCAACTAATGTGCACTGGCAGACAAATCCAAGCACCTCATCTATATTTAATTGATGGGCAGACTATTTTAGGGAGCCTCTGCCCTTCTAGTGGCACAATAGACTGAGACTGAGGTTGCTGACATTTGTGAAGCCAGAGGATGACACCAAGATTAGATTTGAGGGCACAGTGACATTATAAATAGACCAAAATGACTACATAATACAATTATGCATCATTGAAACATCTTCCACAACACAATGAAAGACAGAGGTAAATTATGGTCATTTCAACCACTCTAGAGCTTGGAGGACAGGACAAAAATACTAGCAGGGGAGGAGAAAATAGCTCGACTGAGTTTGAACTACAGAGGCAAACACATGGCACTAAAAATCAGCCTTTTTTTTTTTAACACCATGGTTCCAAAATACATCAAAAAGGCAAAAGGAGGCTGTACAGGCACAGCTCACAACCCAGCTTCTAAAAATAAACGTGTGAAAAATCTGTTTACTTCCTGCGCTTGCGTTCCCCCAGAGCGGTAGAGCACCCTGGGCCCACATATCCCCCAGGCCTGGCCTTGCATTTGAGCTGTGACCTACATTTAATTCCCTCCACAAGGACAATGTTGGGCTTGACTCCTTGGCCGATTTTGGCTTTTTGGCTGGGATCTGAAGCTTGGTCTTGCTTGACATCTTGGACGGATCTGGTTTGCTGGTCTGGTTGGGCTTCTTGGTCACGGTTGGCATCTTTGTTGGTAGGGCTGTCTGGCTCAGAATTAAGATCTCGGTTGAAAATGGCATCCGGGTCATGTTTGTCTGCATGGTTGAGTTTAGCATCTTGGTTGAGACTGGCTTCGTCTTGTTTGAATCTCACCTCTTTCTTGGCTTTGACTTGTAAATTACTATCTAATTTACAGAGGGGTGCAAGTGAGCCAGACTGGTACACCTCTTTCATATTATTACCGGGTTTCTTCTTTTTGCGGCCTCCAAAACATCCACAAAGCCTCAGAGGAAAAAGGGTGAACATGGCTATATGTTGGAGCTATTGCCTATAATTGGGAGATCCAGATGGATATGTCAAAATATCCTTGAATGTCAATGTTCAAATAACAGTGTCTGGTTGGGAAATTGGTTGCACAATGAGTTGAAGCAGCCCGCTTACAGCAAAGCGTCCAAATTTACATCCCCTTCCTCTTGGACCGACAAAGCATTCATGACTTCATTAAAAATATATATTTTTACAGACCAAATAAACATCTTCTTGAATAGAGCAGTCCAAAATGTTTGTCCTCCTAGGTGAATCCTTTCGCTCAGGAGACCTGCTGTGAGGTTACAGAACAATACGCCAGTTCTGATGGCAGAGCTCTTTGTGCTATAAAAGCCGAGGTCACGAGGAGACTTGCTGACTTCCAGGGTTTGCTAGACAAACTAGGAGGAGGACCTCTTTCTGACCCCAGGGCTGTCAAGACTTAAACTGTTCCTCTCAATATCCTCGGAAAGGCAGGAGTAGCTGAGAGGCAGACGTCACGATTTGCCTATACAACTTGGTTGAGGCCCTGAGGGGAGTTTCAAGAGAAGAGGATCCATACTGAAATGAAAGGCTAAAATAGTGCAATGTCTGACACATGGCTGCCAGGATAACTGTAATTAACCACCATACTAGGAATCTGAGACAAAGGAAACTGGAGTTTAAAATGGGTGTTTACATACTGTATGTGTTTCTCTTCTCTTCATGTATCAACGCCAAGCAATCACTTGGCATCATTTTCTGTTGGTTCAGGAATCTGTTTGGAATAACTCAGGGACTTGTTTGGAAGACCTTCTCACCTGACACTCTGGATACTGACAGTGATCAATATTCATCCACTCTGGCATCCTCCAAAAATTACACTGTCCTTCCTACCCATGTCAATATGTCACTGATGGTGACATAACATCAGCCAGAACAACGACACAGCCTATTCAGTCAATGCACATATATACTGTATGCTGCACTTATATTTGCGTAATATTGTGCACACCCCAGCCATTTATATACACTATATTAGCATATTTATGCAGCATGCAGTCAGTGTAATAATGTTTATGATAGATTACAGGTTGCCACAAAATCCTTGACACCATGTAAAATGACTGATTTGCAATCTAACTCTGATTACCAGCTCTCAACAAACTACAGGCACAACTTCCTACTAGTGATGTGATCAGCTTAGACACTTTGAAGGAGAGAAGGCATTACCTCAATTCAAGGTTCCTGCCCTCCACTACCATAAACATACCGCTGAAGAATTCTGTGTCACCTAGCCAGTTACACTTGGAACTACTTAACATGAGGCAACTGACCTGACCAAACAAGTTAGTCAGGCTCTAGAGAAAACACACCTACCCAAACCTTGTGACATTTAGGATGTGCCTGAAAGTACTGTTTTTCAAAAAACAACCTGTCTTAATTAGGTAAGAGAACTAATGCGCTTTTCCATTAGCGCGGGTCCGCCGTGTCCACTGGTTTTCCATACAAACTCACATCTGGGGTCGACACAGGTGCACCCGAGATACTCCGGCCCTGCTCGCTACCAGGACCGAAGCGTGAAGCTCTCCCCCCTCATCCGAGCTGTAGTGACGTCGCGGTTACCTGATTGAAATAGACATGGCTTGCCTCACTAGCGCTAGTTTAATAAATTCTTACCATGCACTTCATTTCTTTTTTGTGTAGCAGCTGTTGCATTCGAGTTGTTTATATATTAAATAGAATATGCCTACCAGAACCACAACAATCACCTCGATCTACATGCTGTGCAGTGTGCGACTGTACTCTGCTTTTTGTTTTTAATGTACTTGTGGCTTCTATTTTACGTCACCGTAAACCCCCCAAGAGGTGATCACGAAAGCAACAGCCTTCTACCGTGTTGCCCAAAGTAATGGAAATGCAATTCGGACCACATCTTTGTCTTTTTATGCCCCTCTTGTTAGCAGGTTTCTGAAATGACCAGAATCCACACCCAGATTGCATGATTCTCTTCTCTTATGCCGCTTTTCCATTAGCGCGGGTACGGCTAGAACCCGAGACGGGCTAACAAGAGGGGCATAAAAAGACAAAGATGTGTCTGAAACCTTTACAGTATTTCCAAATGATCAAGTCAGTCTTTTCCATCACAATCCATCACTCCATTCAGCTACACTACTGACTGTTGCCAGACTTTTGAAAGCTGATGTTCAGGCAGGCATTTAGAGTATGCAAGCACTATGCAAACATACACACAGTTCAGTATGACCTAGATGCAAATTGTCAAGTCAGAAGGCTGCAAGAAAGACATTCAGTGTCAGGAAGAAAATACCAAGAATGTTGTGTTTTCAGAACACTTGTGGGTTCATTTAATGAGCAATTTAAAAATGCATAAATGAAGACATCTCACAAACCAAACAGAAGAAAAAGATGATTTGCTTCAGCATATTCATCATAGTGAACCGATCAGTGCCATGAGTGAAAAGTAGGCCACCGTAAATGTGTTTGGCAACGATTCATTATCATAATTGTTCTATTAATAGGCCCAGCTATTCTTATTCGGCTTGTATGCTGGCATTCAGGTCGTTCAGGACAGGAGTTATTTGAAAGAGTGCATTTAAACTAGTTCTTGGCTGAGAGGGAAACAATGACAGCACTCACAAATAACGCAATACCCACTTAAAATGGGCTTATATCTGTCTAGGATACTTGTACTTCTATTGTGGGTGCATTTTGTTTTTCCACAATGGATAAGCCACAGTTGTATCATTGACAAAAAGTAATGTGTGTAGAGCTAGATGTGTTTGTGCTAAGTTAGAGAGGAAGCTGTTATCTGCAAAGCTTGATAAAATTTTCATGAGCATGACCCAGTGGATAGCACTGGAGGCTTGTGGTGCTCACTCCTCCTGCTGCCCTCCCCCTCTCCTTCCTTCTATTGCTTCTTTCTCCTCTCCTTCTATCGCTCTTCCTCTACTATCCTCTCTTTCAACCTTTCTTCCTTTCCTTTCCATCCACATTTTCTGGTTGGTCCCTCTTTGACAAATCCTCTGATTTGTTCCTTTTCTTCCCAAGGTAGCATTTCTTTCTCTGTTCATCCGTTGATCTTTTCTTTTATCACTCTATTCAGCTACTTCTCCTTTCATACAGTAGATATTTAGGAAGGTAACACTGTGGACTGCCCTCCATCACATCCTCTGTTCTGCTCATCTTTGTTTTCTCTTTCTCCAATATATCTGGCAGTGTGGCCATGCAAGACACAGTTCCTACTTTCGAGTTTGGAGGAAAACTGTGGTTTTTCCGCAAGTCGCCAGCTGAATACTGCCAAGACCCCAAACTATTTTGCCACTCTGATGATGTCATGTAGCCCAGAAGTAAACCGAATAACCACTGCATCATTCTTCAGGGCTGCCGCACTGAGCGGTGACGCAAAAATGCAGATGTGAAGGATAATCAACAGACATCAAATTGTCTTTCAAACAATAAAAGCCCTAGAATTAGTACTGTATATTTCCAGTGCAGGGATATAGGAGTGAAACGCTTCAGTGATCCTGCTGTGGACAGATTACAGGGCGGTAATTTCACGTGACTGTCGATTGCTTTGGCTTGCGTCATGTGGTTAAAGGGTGGCTATTGAGAATGATAATGAATATATTATCAACTTCTTGTGAACTTTGTAAACCCTCAAACACTGTATTCATACTAACTTGTGAGCTACATTTAACAAAGCAATCAACTGATGTCTATGTGGGATACAGCCAACCGATATATTGGATATAAAATGCCTATACACCTGGGCCTGGGTTATTCTGCCTTAGACAGCAAGAATCAGAGGTAAGAGGTGTGCGACTGTGCGTCGCTCTGCTTCCCACCTCCGTAGTCTGTGCACGTCTCACGTGAGAGAGGGGAGCGAGGGGTGAGAGACTGGGCCTATGTGATATGCACACTAACAGCTCTCGCTCTCTCTCTCTAATAAAGATGGGTGTCTCAACATATAGCGAGCAAACACTTTTCCCTAGCCTTGCCTGTATTAACTGAAGAAAACTTGGCACCTTACACTGAATCATGCTGCTTCGAACCAAAAATAGTGATGACTGTGTTACATTAAAGGCAGGCCTGGTAGTGGTTTGCCAGCCATATGTCTTTCAGAGAGTCCAGCCAAAGCATAATGTACTATATTTCCTCAGTAAATTATACATAAACACTTACACTCTGCAAGTTATTCACTCTTTACATCCTATGGCAGTCAGTGTACACATAACTGGACACTGATGGAGGCAACACGCGTTAAGCATGTAAGTACACAACAGAGATGCATCACATCTCACACAGGTTCTGGTGCAATCTTGCAGACATGATTGTGTCAACCTCATCTTACCTTCTGTCCATCTTTCTGTTTGTTTACCTTATTCACGGTTGTGTTTATTTTTCTGATGGGGGCCTGGCTGTCTCTGGCTGGCTGATTATGTATTACCTAAGCATCTGCATTTAGTCTACTGGAAACCCCTATATGGCCTATATGAAACCCAGCAATGTTGTTTCCTATGAACGTTTATGATTAAAATGTCATCTATAGGCTTAGCAGATGAGATTAAGCTTGGTTGCTAAGAGTTGCATGTTGGGCAATTTGAGTAATTAGCATAATAAGCGAATTAATCGCTAAAAACTGGAAATGGCTATAATTTTGCTTAAAACATATTTTATGAGCAACGATGTGCAGTCCCCCCTCCCCCACCGCCATCACCTGCTACTCTCCACTTGACCACTTGACTCCCCCACGATGCCCCATGAATACCCATGATGAATGATACGCCTTCATCTGGAGCTGAAGGGCGTAAAAAGAAAAAAACTACAGGAGGAAAAAAAGAGCGCAGGTTAAAGGTATGTAACTGTTATGAATCTGTAGCAATGTTAGTTAACTTAATTGCCGGTGGCTCCAGACTCTG
>OMLI01088563.1:0-10000 GCA_900302605.1 Rondeletia loricata | reverse complement strand
ACCTGATGACCACCTTACATTTGCTCAGCCTCTTTTTGTTGCCACACGTCCAATTCAAATTCCTGATGTTTCTGTTTGTGTATGTGCAAATAGGAGGGCCTATGAATTTGTCTTTCATCTGTATGGAACGTTATGTCGCCGTGATCCACCCCACATCTTACCCACTGCTGAAGAAATACAGATGCAGAGAGGTTTGTGCTGTGGCAGTGTGGCTTGTTGCCGTGCCATTTGCCATGGCAAACGTTTTGGTTTATGAGAGTATCTCCACTGCTGTGGAGAGGGTGATAAACGCTGCTCCAGACGGTGTAATGTTATTCATGACTGGACTGACGATATGGTGTAACTATTCTATTCTGAGGGCACTCAGGCAGTCGGGGCCGGGGAGGGATGAGCTGCACCCCGTCAAAAAGCGGGCCTTCAAAACAGTCCGTGCCATTTCAGCCATTGCAATGTCATGTTATATTCCAGTGACTATAGTGAAGTTCCAATTTGCGGATGAAAACGAATATGGATGTGAACTTATCCCTGTATATATATTCTTGTTTTCTGTTGCGAGTGTTGTACATCCAATGTTTTACCTCTCTACCAAAGGGAAGTTGTTTTCCTGCTCAAAGCCAGAAAAGTAGGAAGATAATATTTTAAAATACTACTACAACTACTACTAGCCTACTAATAACAATAACTAGAATGCTGTTACACCCAAAGACATCTTTAAATTGATTTCTTGACCCTGCAAACATAGAATTTCGAACCAAGTCTCTATCTTCGTTAGTTTCATAGTTAAAGCTAAAAAAGGACAATCGTCCAATGGCGGAAATCCCAGATCCGATTCACCACCTAAATCTAATCGTATGGGAAATCCGTTCAAAAGTTTTTGTGATATCCTGCTGACAGACAGACAGACAACCTAACGGGCGAAAACATAACCTCCTTGGTGGAGGTAATAATGGTAATAATAATAATAAATAGACCTGCAAGCGGCCATTAGTGGGGTCCGAGCCTATGGGGGAAATGATTTGACAGTGAGAATATAAGCTTGATTCATCATTTTGGAAAAATTCTACATCTCAACAATAGAACATTTCAGTGATTAAATGAATGAATGAAATGAAATGTTGCCTGATTGCCCAATTTGTCCTGATGGTGCTGTTCAGCATGACCAGATGTGGCCTGATGCACTCTGGGCCACGTGCAAACAGGTGTGTGAAGTTAGGATGGTCTAGCAGTAAGCATTTAGGAGATATGCCTCTCTTCCTGTGTGTGTGTCTTTGCCATCAACTTCTGTTGTGTGTCACGGCCAAACGGTTACAAGTACAAAGATGATGTAGGCAGTTGAAATATGCTTTGTGTGAAAATTTGGTGGCGATTAAGGCAACTTTGTAAACGTAAAGTTGCTTGTTATAGCGCCACCATCTGGCCGATCTGTGTAATTTTGGTTGCCTGAGTAGTGGGGGATATTTCAAACATATCCACCAAATTTGGTTGCTCTAGAACTGACCTTCTGAGGTACAGGTCATTTTAGAAGATTGGAGTTTTTGTTATACCAACAATTCTTGGGGGCAGAAATAATCGGATTGGTTGAGTTAAACCTCAGTGGGCGGAGCCAAAGAACCAGTTTCTGTGGTTAAATATTAGACTGAAGCCCAGTGAAAAGGGAAAGGGGTAAGAGAGGAGGAAGCTAATACTATGAAGCCTAGCGCTCTTGCTGCTATTAGCCAAGCTGACCTTCCAAATTCAAATTAGCCATACTAGCATATAGCTATCTAGGTAAGCTAGTTAGCTAACCTGATGACCTTCCAAGATCATGAATGCCATGGTCATAAATGAATGGGAAAGTCACTGACATTTATATTTTTTATTTATATTTTGACAAGAGTTCCTTCTTTGCCATTCAAGTTTGCCAGTTAGCTAACTTGTGTTTGAAAAACGGTGGTTCTTTGGCTCCGCCCACTGAGGTTTACCTCAACCAATGAGATTATTTCTGCCTCCAGAGCAGAAATGTTTGTATAACTAAAAATATTGTTTTCTTTTCTTTTTTTAAAACGAAAACTCCCATCTGCCCGTGGACCTCGAAATTTACATCATAATTTACATGTAAGTTTCTCACTACTGGCTTTACATTGTAATTATTTTAGTAGAGTAATATTCCTTTTGCCCTATATGTTTATGGTGATGGAAAGTGTTTTGTTCTTTTTTTATATTTGTATGTGTTTACAGAAAACAATATATTTATTCTATCAAAATATAAACCCTTGGAAGCTTTTGGGCTGCTCTGTAGGCACAACACCAGACATTTCCCTGGGGCTTAATATATTAGCAGTTTAAAAATGTTTTGCTTTAAGAATTTGTAGCTGCCCTATGAGCCAGCCGGCCCAATGGGGATGAGTGAGAGAGTGAGAACACCAAGCAGGCCAAGTACATACAAGTTTAGCAATTTGAATATCTGGACATGCATTGACTTTTGGACATGTGTGCAGTGGAATGTCTCTCTTGCTTTTTATTTTCTGTCTTTAAACAAAAACAACCTGTGTAAAGAAAACAGATGCATTATATGATTTTACTAGTGTTGGGATTACATTGTAGCTTAATGTGATATGATATACACAATATGCTTAAAACACGTGTAAATAAAAAAACTAATATCAGTGTTTCCCTTATATGCATTCAGCCAATCCACTCTCTCCCTATTCTAAGAATGAATATTGGATTGTTGTAGGATATTTGTGTTATGTGATTTGACTGTATATGATATAATATCGTTTTTGTTCAATAAATGTCAATAATTGTTTTAAAAGATTACACTTTTATTATGTTCAATAAAAGTGAGACACCTCAAGACACCACCTTGAGACAGACATTTCCCCTGATCATTACTGTGCACAAATATGTACTGTATGTACTTAGGCCGTTTAGTGAGTGCACAAAAAATATTTTCTTCTTCACCTCCGCTGCTACAACTCCATCCTAGGGGAAACACTGAATATGATTGCCGAATTATTATATTAACAAACAATTCACTTTCGTGTGACTTTAGTGAATAATTGTATTCTAACAGTACACTCACATGTCAGACCAGTCACATGTAAACAGAGAAACACTTTTCAGTCATTTTTACAGGTTGTACCCAAGAAGCTCCATGGTAACTCTGGGAAATACTATATATATACAGTATATATAATATGAATTAATCATAATCATAATCACAATCATAAATACATAAATGCATCTCATCTGAATTCCCTGTGTTGATTATTTGGCCATTAGTTCAAAAAAAGCGTGGAAACTCGTTGAGTGTATTTAT
The DNA here is from genome assembly GCA_900302605.1 of Rondeletia loricata. Classification (NCBI taxonomy): domain Eukaryota; kingdom Metazoa; phylum Chordata; class Actinopteri; order Beryciformes; family Rondeletiidae; genus Rondeletia; species Rondeletia loricata. Next base: position 6,699 of record OMLI01088563.1, on the reverse strand, counting down.
ACTGCACCTTCCTCCAGTGATGGTTAAGTCTCTTATACATGACATCTTCATTTAGGGACATTTTGTGGTGCATGGGTCTCCTGATGAGAAGTAGCTATACACACTGACCAATGGAAACATAGTTACAGCGCCCAACAGAGAGCCTAGCTGCACTACAGCTCCACACCACACGAGGGCGCTGTGGCCCTCATCGCGCAGGATCACCCCAATGATCACCTTCACATAGGACAGAGTCAGAATAAAGACAATCCAGGCGAACACCTGTGAAGCAGAAGGACAGGACGGTGATGCTCATTCCAAAATGAGATGTTCATGTCATTATTAAGTCTTTTCAGATATACTAAGTAACACGAGTCCTCAGGGGACAAATTACAACACCTTTGGATTCTCTGTGTTTCAGAGATATTGAATGATTAACTTCAGGTAACCATATTTTCCAATATGGATACTTTAAAATGTTCCACTTCTGAATAAGAAGGTAATGGGGGTTATGTTTAGCATTTGAGTAAATTAAGCTCAAATTAGCAATGGACTCACAATGAGGACGCCTCCTGCGGTGTCATTGACCCACAGTGGGCATGGACTCAGCACTGCCATGCCCATGATGTAAGCTCCAACTCCACTGCCCGTGACTGTGAGCGCTCCCATCAACACTAGAGACCTGTGTTGACAAAATGACACAAATTATTTGTGAGTTTTTGGCTGTTTCAGTCTATTGGGTGAACGTGTACATACAGTATGTGGTAGCCAGGCTCTATTATCGTTTCCATTTAGAGAGCAGAACAAAACTTGTTCATTGCACCGCAATCCAAACTGACCTTATTGGGAGGAACATGGCGATGAAGCAGGCCAGAGGGTTGGACACCGCAGCCATGGTGGCTGATAGGTGATAGGCTTTGTTCCCGTAGGGCATGCATGAGTAGGACTGCACCGAGGGAACCACCACATTGGTCAGGGCATTAACCCAGGCGAGGATGGAAAAGATGTAGAGCACCTGCATCCAGCTGTAAGCGCCGGTGCCAAAGCTGCTTTTGGGGTTCACGTTAGCAACTGTGTAAGGATCTATCTTGGGCTTCTGCTTGGCCCACTTCCTCTGTTTCTGAGCTGCGTTGCCTTTCTCTTTCACCCCATTGGTGTAACGCCCATTAGGGTGCTCCCTCGCCACAGCAGGGTGGTAGTTCAGCAGCAGGAAAGCCACCAGGCACACCAGCATCATGGCACTCAGGAGGAGGAAAAACACCTCAGCTGAGAAGTTGGCTGACTGGTACTGAGCCCAGAGTTCATAGGTCACAGCGCTGTGGGAGCTGTTTAGGGTGTGGTTCAGGGTCACAGCGCTGTGGGAGCTGTTTAGGGTGTGGTTCAGAGCCTGCGTGCCGTTTACACAGTGGACCACCCCGACCCCCTGGATCAAAGCCACTAGGGCAGGCAGCAGGCCGCTCACACCCTCCCCAATGTAGTAGGTGGTGAGATACACGGGCTTGAGGCGCATCATGAAGGGCAAGAACGTGACGGAGGAAGTGCAGTCGACGGCAGAGAGGAAGAAGGTCAGGACGAGTAAGGCCACGCTGCGCGGAACGCCCGCCACTACCACGGTCTCCGTCCAGAAGAAAGCCAACAGGAAGCTCGCCGCGGTGCCCAGGCCGATGATCACATAGATGACAGCCGTCTCGTTCAGCGCGCCCGGCCGGAAGCGATGCATCAGGGTGACGAAGAGCGGCCCCACGTTGGCCATCTGGATGAGGACGGAGAGGTAAGAGGGCAGGTACCAACCCTCGGGGACCTGGGGGACAATCAGGGGCAGCTCCACCCACAGGCCGTTGATGGCCACCCAGGAGCCCATGCCAAACAGGCACGCCAACAGGTGGGTGAGAAGCGACATGTCGGATGTGGAATGGAAGGCCACTTTATGTGCCAGGGGATTTTCTGAAATGAGATAAAGAAGGTCTGTAAATTAGATGACACAGGACATTACAGGATACCTGGTTTAATTCCAACATGAAACGTCCAGCATTTGAAGAATGTGACACCTAGTCTGACAAAATGATTGTTGGCATGAAAGATTGGCATCACAGATTAATGTCTCACCAGCAGCAGGTACATTTGGTTAATATTTACTCCGCGTTTTTTCTTACAAATCTGGTCATTTCCTGATGCACGTGCCCTGTATAATGAGCAATGCTGTGTGGATGCAGATTATTATGCATTACCAGGGCAGAGGGCGCCACGTGAGCTGAAACATGGCATGTGCCGTGTCCCAGATTTCATCCTTTTATTTGAGCGAAGGCAGTGTGCAGGTTCAACTCGCCTAAAACATCAAGCATACTGTACGGTGACCATGACCACCTGCTGCACGGGCAACTTACACAAGTATTGCATAACCTAAGAAAACATCTGACCAGCACATTGTTTATTGAAAAGGAAAAGGCGTGCAGTGGAAGGTCTTTGATCCATGAAGGAATGAGAAAACAATAGTAGGAAATTCATGCATTATGTTAGATGAGTGTCTTCAAAGCTGTTCTCAGGTAATGTGGAAGCATACTTTTGATAGTCAATTAAAAAAGGTAGTCACTTGGAATATATATATATATATATTGCACTACGAACATTAGAATAAGGTGGGATCAGTCAATAATCTCTTTTAAAGCATCAACATATTTCCAAGAAACAGTCTATGCATACAACAATATGAAAAATAACTGAGCTTTCAATAAAAGAAATTACCCTGTGCCATATAAAATATTAAAAACCATGAAAATCAGGTACAAGTTGTTTTCATTTGTAGAGAATAAAGGAGGAGGACGGTGTGCATCCCTGCAGAGATACTCACATGCTGTTTGGTCGAGGGTTTGGAGGCTTCTGCAGAGAGAGAAGTCAAAGTCCTGTGCAGTGAACGCTCTCTGTGTGTGAGTCGGGGGATTAAACCCTCCTCGGGCCAGAGGGTGTGTGAGAGCATTTGGCCAACCGTGACACATGCTTGTTGAACTGATCATGTTCTTAACCTGTAAGATATACTGTGTGTTGTCAGGACTTTTAGTCAGGCTCATCAGAAAGACATCACATGCTGTGACCTGCAGGCACGTTATCATCACCAACGCCTTCTTTGTCTGTTCTCGGTGAAAACAACTCCTGAGCGGGTCAACACGTGTGAGAATCTACAGGATTCATTGATTCTCCTTAAGGGGATCATGGGAGCCGAGCCAAGAGGTGAAACCGAGTGCGCTTTCACCATTGAGTTGCATTTCACATTTCAGAAAGCACCCTATATTTTTATATATTATTAAAATGGTCAAAAATCTATTTACGTTAATGCAAGTAATACATTTGTCAGATTAAATTTTTTTATGCTTGATATCTCAGTTTGGAATTCAGTATATCTTATTGATATCTATAACAATGTCTAGTATGATAATGCTTAGTTTATTTTGACATTTACACTTACTTTGATATGTACACACCTGGTCCCATATTCATCTTACAACAGCAATTTTCATCTGACATTTTGCATCTTGAGTCAAGCGAGTTCAAAGAAAAAGTGTACCTGCACACTGGAATGAATTCAACGTTTTGACTTCATATGGTCTTCAGGCATTTTTCTGTTGTTCTTCCTTTTGGTTCAAGCAGCTGGTCGGTGTTTTGGATGTGCATACACTACCTGGTTATTGCGTTATAGTGAATTCAAGTCATGGCAATTCAATATATGTGGACCAGTGATCCTAGACCAGCAGTATTCCTTTTCTGAATACTATCATCTACAAGTGAAGGATTTACTTAAATTATCAATAGAGCAAGTCTTATCAGCACTGAATAGTACCATCTAGAGGGAAACTGACACTATTGCAATGTATAATTATCTCATGTAACCTTTTCTCTATTAGCTGATCTATCTATTATTATAGTCTAGATGAGAGCAATTCTATACGTGTCACAACTGATGCTGGGAATAGGATTGGGGGTTAAAATGACTTCACTCCCAAAACTCTAGCAGGAAACACTTCTAGTGTGTAACAATAACAATGAATTGTACTTTTGACTGTTATCTGAGCTTTAGGATCATGCGGGTTTTTTTTAACGAATAAACATGTTTCAACAGTTTTGTCTTTTTCCAACAAATCTTTATTGTTTTACCAATCATTTCATACCTACATTAACATCAGCCATTTGATATCATGTCCCTGGTATATTTCATGCTGAACTGAAAGTGTGCATGATAATCAACTGAAAAAAGTCAAACATCAACAAAACAAAAGCTGAGGAGAAAGGTTACAAAAGGTGTTGAAAGGTTACAAAAGGTGTTGAAAGGTTACAAAAGGTGTGTTGAAAGAACCATTAATCACGTAGTTTACCCTTTGTTAATCAGTCATTTAAAATCAGTACAAACAGAGTTCTTACTATTTCCACACAAAACATGAGTATCTTGCAGCATGAAGTTAAAGCATTTAGCGTACTTTATAAACATGATGTACTGTAGCAGCAGGTTTAATACAACGACCGTACAAGGTAGTAGTGCAGATATACATGGTTATTCCTTCAAGAACTGAAATGACACATCCCTTGTTACCAAAACTACAGAATGAACTCACTATTAATCTATCATTCAACAAAGCAAGATATTCTTCCCTTAAAGGTGCTATAATCTTACTGTACATTTGGAATAATAATAATAAACTTTATTTGTATAGCACTTTTCATACAAACAGTGTAGCTCAAAGTGCTTTGACATTTCAGCACGATTCAAATAAAAATTTATAAAATCATATAATCCATGTAATAGAGAAAAAACTATTAAAATTATAGAAAAAACTAAATTATATAGTAATAATAATAAAAAGAAACAATTTAAAATAAAAGTGTTACTAGTTATAAGCTAGATTAAAAGGGTATGTTTTCAGTTGCCGTTTAAAAATGTCCACTGAGCCCACCTCTAATACTTTCTGGAGTTCCACAGTTTAGGTACGTAATGGAAAAAAGCAGCTTCCCCAATTTTGATGAGTTTTGAATGATAAAAAACCCAAAAATTTAAACAAATGTTAGTACAAAACATGACAAACAAGACAGGACTGCCAGAAAAGCACAGGCTCAGTGAAATGGTTCCACATTGACAAAACAGCTGTAAGTGGCCTGAGAAGGCATGACATGTGCTAAAACTGCATTGATCAAGAATTATTGCTGAATAGCTGTACTTTGTGTCTTTTGTTTTAGCTTTTGTCATTTTAATTTCTACTATAAAAAAACAACAACTTGCAACTCTTAGCGGTGTATCACTCGGTTCGTTTGTCGATGAAGATCGAGAACTAATGTGAATTGCAGGACACATTGATCATCGACACTTCGAACGCACCTTGCGGCCCCGGGTTCCTCCCGGGGCTACGCCTGTCTGAGGGTCGCTTTGCCATCAAGCGTTCCCGCGGCTGGGCCTCCCTGCCTGCCCTCACTGCCCCAGCCCAGCATCCAGGCTCCAGCTGCTATTACTACAACTTGCACTACTATTACTACTGCCACTTCTGGAATAGTATTATAGCAGTAGTATCTTTTGTTTTTAGGCCAGAAGACAAAGAGCTGCATCTTCACATTACATTACCTTGGTTTGAGCTGTTTGCCACAAGATACAGATGTGCCAAATCTAAAGGAAACTGAAATATGTAAAAGTCATATTTTGTCAAGTTAAAATTTCTAAGGCGTACACAAATAAGTTTGGCATGAAATCAATGACTGTCACTGCATATAAGAAGTACGTCTACATCTATGAATCACATGTTTCAAGTCACTGCATTACAAATTCTATTTTTCGAAATACTGACTACAACAGCACAACTGAATTGTTTTGTCATCGTCATTCTGACAATGACAAAACTTGACACCCGTTTGTGAAACCTACACTCTTTGTCTTATGGTGGAAATAAGTGGAGGAGGTAGCCAGACATTTGAAAGTGGTAATGAAATAGACACAAAACTCAAAAGATGAACATAACTTGCAGCGCTACTTGGATGGGATGGTAGTTTGCAGATAACAGTGCCACTGTCCTGATTGTGAATGTTTCTTATGTTTTAGGCCCAGAAGCAACCAATGTGGATGAATAAGGTAGTGATTCTGTCCCTGAGTAAATCAGACTTCTCACATGATATGAAGTAGTGGGGGGGAAAACCCCCAACAGCAGCTCTGTTAGCTATTGTAAACAACTTCATCAACAAAGCACTTGTGGTATTACGACGTCATAGGCATTTTACATCCCCTTGGCCAATGTGCAGCAACTCAATGGTCCCATTATCTGGGAATGCTCTTACTTACACAAGCTCCCAGGGCTCTTAGACTCTCTTTGATTGGGAGAGGATGCCTCACCCGTGGCATGATTCCCAAGAAAGATTAGGCCGATCTGGCGCTTAACTCAAGAACACCAAAAAGCAGGAGGGAAACATCATCTCATCTCCCGTGAGAAATGAATGGGAGCTGTGTGTCCAAAACAACCGAAATCCAGAGTAAATGTTACATATCTCATTCCCGCTAACTGCAGTTATCCACGCATTCTTGAGACCTGGCAAACACCTGATAGACACTGACCAGGGGGAACATGGTGAGGGCTCCGATAAGGGAGCCGGCCTGGATAGAGATGCCGCACCACAGCAGGGCGGTGTGCCCCGCCTCGTGGAGCAGGGTCCCAATCACCACCTTCAGATAGGAGAAGAGGCCAGTGAACACAATCC
>OMLI01088557.1:0-10614 GCA_900302605.1 Rondeletia loricata | reverse complement strand
AACGTTTACACTTGGCTTCTAGCTGACGCAATCTGGGCGCGCAGGGATACAATTGCACCATTCCACGGGAGATTCAAAAGAATGCAAGAAGTGCAATGGTATCCCTGTGCGCCCAGATTGCGTCAGCTAGAAGCCAAGTGTAAACGTCGTCTGATAGGACAGAACTTGTCAACTGTTGTCCCGCCTCCTGTCAATCACAGGCGAACAACTAGGAAGTAAAAGTCCGGTACATCAACTAGTGCACGATTTCTGTATTAATTTAACAGATAACTAGGCTGAAATGTAAAAAAATAAAGGTACCGTTCCTTTCAAAACCTTTGTGTTGTTAATTAGAGGTGGGTTAGAATGACTTTGAGTGGCTTTTAAAATCGATCTTTTTACAACAAATTCATCAAAATCTAATTCCAGGAGGAATGAAGATGAAAACTATCTGGGGTGATTGTTAGAGGTGCTACGAAGTCGAGAATGAGGTAAATTTGCCCTACCGCTGAAATATTCCTTTAAACAAGGGAGCATTTATTCTCCCTCGTTCCTTAATTTTTCCTCCCTTCCACTAAGGGTAAAAAAAATGCACGCTTCCAGCATGAAGTGTATCCCACAATCCACCGCTCTGCTCCGGTCGCTGAAACCGCGCTGAATGTAACAGAACGATGGCTGATATAAATTGTGCATATCCTATAAACGTAAGCTGATTTGGCAACTTCCAGTTTTGATATAGTTTCACGTTTTCATAATGCTGCACCATTCAAAAGTGGACAGGTTGTCAAAAGATGCAGCGTTTTAAGTACCGGTAGTTCAATAACCCTATATCCTCAAAAAAGCTTTATTTGATTTACATGCAATTTTATTTGGTTTCAAACATGAGAGTAAAACTTCCTGCTGGAAAATACTTTTTTTATTTTGTTTCTGAGAGTAAATGTGTAGGACTTCCTTCCTATATAAAGTTGCGAGGGCTGTTCAGTTCTGACTCGTGTTGATCCCTCGCCCTTTTCCCTTTGCTGAGAACCAGAGGGGTTTACTTGTTGTATGTCAGGCATTTTGTCACTAGGGGGCTCACTGAAGGGAAGACATCAAGGTAACATGGTAATGTGGATCGGAATGGAGCCTTAGTCTTAATGCTTCCTTCATTTTCCCTTTCCTCCTCAGTCTACGAAGGCTGTGTATGACCGTATTATTGACCTCCGCATTGCCACGCCACAGATCATCATCAATTATGCCATGTTCCTGGAAGAGCACAACTACTTTGAGGAGAGCTTCAAAGTAATTACATGTCACTAATTCACAAACGGGCATTACATCTCATTGTGTAGTCTTTTCTTGCTCAAAGTAGCGCCCTTTTAAAACATTTCTAATATCTACGTTGATGCCTTTCAACTCTTTCTAGGCATATGAGCGTGGCATTGCTCTCTTCAGGTGGCCCAATGTGTATGACATCTGGAACACCTACCTCACCAAGTTCATTGACCGCTACGGGGGCAAGAAGCTGGAGAGAGCTAGAGATTTATTTGAACAAGCCTTGGATGGCTGCCCCGCCAAGTTTGCCAAGAGTAAGTAACTTTGTTACAGGTATCAGACAACTCCGTTATATTCCACATTACTGTTTGTAATGAAAACATTTGTAAAACTGAGATACTTTGTGTAATACTACACATTATATTGTTTTTGAATAAAGGTATAGGAATTGCATTGAGACTAAATGTACTAAAGCCTATTGTACCATTGTGCCTTGCTTTCCAGCTATTTACCTGTTGTATGCTAAATTGGAAGAGGAATTTGGTTTGGCACGACATGCCATGGCTGTCTATGAAAGAGCAACGCAGGCAGTGGAGACTGAGGAGAGACATAACATGTTCAACATCTACATCAAGAGAGCGGCTGAAATCTATGGAGTGACCTACACCAGAGCCATTTACCAGAAGGCCATTGAGGTACAAGATAGTATGACAAGTACACATTACACTCCATCAGTGACTATGCTAACATGCCATGCTAAAGCTCAGATCTACTGAATTATTCTGATTTTGAGATGATTCATGTAGACACCGTACTCTGGATAATGATAGTCCATTTGAGCTGTGAATAGTCAAATGAAGATACCTGAGGTGCGTTCAACAATGCATTTCGCCAGTGAAGTACTGCAAACCATTACATTGTATTGTGGTTGTATTGAATCATGAACCCCATATCGCCTATCGAATCGAATCATATCGTGAGATAAGCATATCGTCCCATCCCTATAAGTAACTAATGAAAATTTTAATATTTTTGCCCTTTTTTCGCATCTAATCTACACATGGACACTAGAACAGAGATCAACATATTTATTGTTTTGTAAGAAACAAAACTTTTCAAATAATTACCTCTGGGTTATTAGCACAACACCTGCTACAAATTCAGACTCCTCTGAATTACAAAGCTTGCTATGAAACTGTTGCATAAAGCCAAAGTCACTTTTTATTCATTTGTTTTAACTTCATCTCAGTTTTACTGACTCTCTAGATCATATTGGCATGCTTAATGTACTTTTTCATTTGCAAATTAATAAATCATAATTAGAGCCCTAGATTTCACCATCTTCTATGCTTCAAACATAGCCTCGTTATTATTGTTGACATCTTAGATTACCATTCGAAACATAAGGCACATTCTGATTAACATACAGGAATTATCATAATCTGTTCAAATTATTATTTAAATAATATAATTATCTGAATTAGACCATAATCATATTATGTACTATAATTAGATGAAATATATGTGTAAACAGTGATTTATCTTCAAGTGTCAGGTCATGCGTTGGAGATGACCAGAGGTTTGTGTCTCCCTAAGGTCCTCCCAGATGAGCATTCCAGGGACATGTGCCTGCGCTTTGCTGACATGGAGAGTAAACTGGGTGAGATTGACCGTGCCAGAGCAATCTACTCCTACTGCTCCCAGATCTGTGACCCAAGGGTGAGATAATCCACCTTCTGTCATCACCTTTACTGATATAAGTGTACAATTTTCTTCATTGATCGGCACATACTTCCCACTTTTCATATTTCCCTGATGTATTAATGAACTTCCCTTCCTCTTTCAGGTGACGGCTAATTTCTGGCAGACCTGGAAAGAATTTGAGATCCGCCATGGAAATGAGGACACCATCAGAGAAATGCTGAGGATCAAACGCAGTGTTCAGGCCACATACAACACCCAGGTCAACTTCATGTCCTCTCAGATGATGAAGGCCATTACAAGCTCCTCAGGCACTGGTGAGAGAGCATGAATTAACCCATTAGTCTCGGGCTAATGTGCAAAAATTGCACCCAGTGGCCAGTTTGAATGTGGGACATTTGAAATAATATGGATATCGTAGCCAAATGCCCACACTAAGCTATTGCCTGAAATACTGAGGTTATGTCCCAGGAGCTAATGTACCTGCTTACAGTTCTACTTAGGTTTGTGTGTCTGTGTGTCTAACCGTTTGGTTTGTGTCCAGTGTCAGACCTTGCTCCAGGCCAGATGGGGGTGGATGACATGAAGATGCTGGAGCAGAAGGCACAGCAGCTTGCTGCCGAGGCAGAAAAGGACAAGCCCAAAGAAAAGATTCTCTTTGTCAGGTCTGTGGTCCATTTCCCCCCCTGGCCATCACCCTTGTCGTCATTGCAGCATGGTGGTGGGTGGCACGGTGGTGTAGTGGTTAGCACTGTCGCCTCACAGCAAGGGGGTCCCAGGTTTGAATCCCGGCCGGCCCCCCCGTGTGGAGCTTGCATGTTCTCCCCGTGTTCGCGTGGGTCCTCTCCGGGTACTCCGGCTTCCTCCCACACCAAAAGACATGTTTGTAACGTTAGGTACACTCCTGCCATTGCCCTTGACCAAGGCATTGGCCTCAGAACTGGAGCTGGTCCCAGGCCGTCCTTGTTAATAAGAATTTGTTCTTAAGTGACCTGCCTGGTTAAATAAAGGTTAAATAAAAAAATTGCACAAAGCTCAGCTACAGATGTGGTAGTGTCCACTAGTGAGCACAAAGTAGTCTTAATGGTCATCTTTGTATGGACGGTATTACTTAAGAGAAAATGAGCTGTGGAAAGTTCCACCCTGTTTTTAATTGGGTTATGTGTTCCAAAGGAAATGAAAGCACATGTCTTAACCTCTGCATCTGCCTATGCAGGAGTGACACTTCTCGCAGTGAGCTGGCTGAGCTTGCCAAACAAGCCAATCCTGATGAGATTGACATTGACGATGAGGATGAAGATGATGAAGGGCAAGGACCGGATGGTGAGTGACAAACACAACATGCCTTGCCTCAACAGTAAAACAGCAAATATGATAGCTGTTAAAACATTCATTTATTTTATTCATGAAAATGCATGTGCTAATTGTCTTTCCCTCCTGTCTTCACAGAGGTGCAGCTTGAACAGAAGAGTGTCCCCACAGCTGTCTTTGGAGGGCTTAAAGAGGACTGAATGGGGAAAAATATCAGTAGCTAGCATGTTACCATGCATACAACTTTAAAAAGATGCAGTCTTTGGATTCTTCTTGTAGATGTAGAATAGACTGTATGCATTTTCAAATCTGTGTAAATTTACTATTGTGTCCCCTTTATTTTCATAGAATGTGACATATTTGTACCCAATAAGTGAATAACAGTGAGAATGGTATGAGTTTTTGTTGTACAATACATACAAGTGTGAGCATGTGTTGGTGTTGGCCACATGATGTCAGTGTTTCTCAATTTTGCAGTAGAAGGTAATTATTTGAGCAGTTTTTCTACTAGTCAACAATGATAGTCATACAATAACTTTGTCTATTTCATGACATCAATTTGTGAAGGAATTAACAGTGAAGGAGGAAGTTCTGCCCTAGAAAAGCACAGGGGAGGAGTTTGTCTTCAAGCCTCATGTTATTGGCCTGAAGTTCACCGTTTAGTGGGTGTCTTGCAAAACTCCAAGTTTTTGAAAATATGTCATAACTTTCATTCAGACATCACTAACCCCATATCAAGATCATGCTCCAATTATACATGCATTCATATACTGGTAGAACAATTTTAAGACTAACTATAGAGTAGATCTACTTAAGTGTTTAATGGATAGGCCTCATGCCATTTCACTTATGTCACCCCATTGTAAGGGTTAAATTTACAGACTGGAAGGAGTGCGGATGAGGGATAAATTATGTTCCATTATAAGATTAAAATAGTTTCAAGGCAATCCCCTTACAAGGTTACTGCAGAGGGGTGCTAGGGGACCTCTTGGAAGTTTCAGCAACATCATGTGATGAGGAGGCACTTAGGGATTTTTGTTTCCGTTGTGGATGCTGCTACTGGAAACAAAACTTAAAAACTAACTGGAAAGAAAATTACTCAGTTCACTTTAAGTATAAGTGAGGAACTCACAATCTTCTACATTTATTTTTACTTTTCCTCCCACTTACATTTACACTTATATATATATAATATACTACTTGGGGCTGCTTTAAAATGTCGTAAGTACGATTTTTACTTACACAAAATGACTGTAATAAAGCTGCATGGGTTTGATAGGGTTGCTGATCAATACCAGTGACTCAGATTACCAATGATTACTCTGCCAGGTGCTGAGATTTCTGGCTTTCAAAACTCACCTTCTGGCCCGTACTCTTGTTTTGGAACAAAAAATCCCCGCCCATTGGAATTTCAAGACTCGCCCAATCTCCTCCCCCATCTTCAACTACTCAACATGAAGGACGGCGAAGTGAGCCGGCATCACAAAACATTTTGTTCTCAAGCCAAAAAAGCAAATGACAAAGCAGTATTATTACACTATTTTGTGTTGTGATATATTACCTCTTCACTAGATGTTTTTGTTGGACCTCTGCTGTAATTTGCTAGCTTACTCATCTTGTGAAAATGGGACTTTTATTATTTGTGTCAGTTACAGGCCACCAAATGTTTTGCCAGAGACCTGTGGATGTTGCAGGTCTTTGGCCGATGATAGAGGTGGACAAGTCAAAGATCACTTAACGGCCCTTTAATATACATTACATGCTACGATTTAGGACGTTATCTGATGCTTTTACCCAAGGTGACTAACAATAAGTGCACACTGTTATACGAAAGGCCTCAAGGTGTCACTTAATTATTTGTATTTACTGCCACATCTTGAGTCCTAATATGGTCTAAACAGGTTGTGATTTAATGCCTTCCTCAATGGGTATATAAGCAACAAATACATGTAAAGAAAAGTCATTTATAAGCTTTGTTCTCAGAATCATTCATTGACCCTCCTCCAGGAGTCAGGGGTCAGGGTCAGCTATAGAGATCAAATGAGTTGCTTAAGGACACTTCAGCAGGGCAGGGGTTTCTCTTTGTTGTCTCTAACCACCCTGCCACCTGCTTTCTTTAATATATAGGCTATGTATACAGAGGCCAGTCCAGTAGGCCTATAGATATTATACTCATTCGTATATTTGCCCATGCTGAAACATGCATGAAAGATCCTGGCCTATGTGGAGGAATGACAGACTATTTAATGTAGGAAACGTCACAGGCCAGTTCATCTGACCTGGGCGAGTCGCAGCATTCCCTAACGAAAATATAAATTGGTGTCACTACAGGTATATAGTCCCATTCCTAAAATACTCCTAGGGACTTCTGATTGTGTTGTGGTATTTTTATAATACGCTTCGAAAATGTATCATAGGATGACTTTAGTTGTTTTTCGTAAGGACGTTCCCCGTCAAAAGTAGCCGCTTCAGGCCACAGTTCACCTGTCTGCCAGCAGATGCACCTGTCCCAAAGAGTCACACCTCTACCTGCTGGCTGCGTTCACACGGCTAGATCCCGCCCCCTTATTCAAGCTCAGCTGCTATTGGGCAACTGGCTGAGTGAGTGACGCAGTGTGGAGCACCTGGTAATCATCGGTAGGGCTCTGTGGAGCTGCTCAGTGGACTGACTACACAGCAATGCGGACGAAGGGCAGAAACGAGGGGAATATTCCGTCTTTCTCTAATAGCCCGTTGGGCCGGGGTCTTCATTAGGGGGTGAGGCATCATTTAAAGAGGGACTTCGTCTCCAAAGCCGGAGAGAAAGGGACATTCACTGGATTGGAAGCAGCTCCGGGGCGGATATTTTTCCCGGACGAAACGCGTAGCCACATCCGTATTCCCAGCCCCTGTAGTATGGAATAGTCTACTAAGAGAATGATTGCTTGAATTTTTATACTGCCTTGCAGCCTTTTTGCCAGTACTGCTTCCCTTTCCCCCATTTTCTACGGACTCGTTATGGTGGACTCCAATGCCATGAGGAAGACTTTTGTTGTCCCGGACATAAAGCCATTGGATTTGTATGATTGTACCAAGGCAAAAATATGCGCAAGTGTCGGATGGCTATTGGCGAAGTCCTACGGCAATGCAGGTAGGTGATAGTTTAGGCTGCAGGCCTGATGATTTATTAACCTGTTCAGAGAGATCTTTTGAAAACCACCATCCCTTTGTAGTCCAGCAATATGTTCATATGCAGTTTTCCAGTGTAACGAAAAGCGCATGAAGGTGAACTGCGCTGTATGTAAAGCTCAGCGGGTTTGGGCACAAAGAGCAGCACATGAAAGGGAGACCATGCACTGTATGCGTTTCTAACTCTGACACATGTCATTTGTCCTTACTCAGTGGGTGGTCACATTTAGGCCTATAGGTATATGTGTCCGAAAAAGGGCCTCCTCTGTGGGCCATATCACGCTAACCCAGTCTGTCGTATTTCTAGCCACCAGACATCAGCAATAAATTGCAGGCTATTGTGTGTTTTTAATCGATTTATTTTAAACATAAATAACATGGGGCGTATATTGTTTTAGAAGTATTATTCACTCCCAGTGTTGACAGCTTCTGATAATAAATGTTAATATCCACCCCCAGCATATAATCAGGACCAGACTGAGTTTGTACTGAGTGGACTAGATAGGCTATAATACTGTTGCATTTAATGAGGAGTTTTCTTCAGGTATCCTTAGTCATCCTTCTGAGAAGCCATCCGGCCTTTCCATGATGCGCAAACACACCCACCTAAGAAAATCCTTTTGTTGGAAACAGCATAGTTATTATAAGACATGTTTTGCCTTGGGTTTCATGACCTCAATCTTTAAACAGTGACTGCATTGACCTTGAGGAGATGGCTTTTATAGGCCTATCTGGTGGTAGCCATCAGATCACAGAGAAAGCACCAAAACAGTCCTGATGAGGGAACCATGGCCCTTTCACTCTCCTTACATGTGCATGTAGACAGAAGCTCTGGGTCAGTCAGTTATAAGCTAATGGTCTGAGTTTTAATCATAGACTTGCTGGTAAGGGTGTGAGGTGAACTCTATTTTACTTTAACAACCTGACTTTATGTGTTATGCAATCCCAGACCATGGGTTAGGACTCCAGGCTGCTGTTTGTTGCCTCTGTGTGCTCTGCTTAGCACCTCAACCACGCCCTCTGGTCAAAGTCACCTTCCATACCAAGCTAAAGGAATAGGAGGACTGTTGGTGTGTGGTGTTCCTCATCAGCTCAGTGGCCCTGCTGAGGTAGCCTCGAACTGCTGATATAAGTTAGATGACATCATCGAGTCCCTTCCCAGAAGCTCAACTGGGTAGAACAGCAGATAGCAAAGCAGCAGCCAGACCAGGTCATCTGGTCCTCAGCTCTTCCAGGTCAATCAACCTAATGATGACAAACAGCCCACAACGTTAATCTCTGAGTCTCTGCACCATGAAATGGGCTTTCAAGTGGGCCACATATATCTCAGGTCTTTCATGTAAATAGTGTGCTGTTCTGTATACAACCAGGCTGTAGCATTTACTGGGAGCAGGCAAGGGCTTAATGACCATTTCTAAAAAATATTAGTTTTGGCATTTTTTGCCTTTTACTAGAGATTTTGAAAGTGGAGAGAGAGGAAAGAGTGGGGTAGAGAGAAAGGGGGATGACATGCAACAAGGGTCCTGGGCCGGATTCGAACCCAGGACGTCACAGCCACGTTATGCGCCTGAGCCACCAGGATGCCCCATCCTAATGATCATTTCTAAAACAAAATTGATTTATATTCTCATCTACCCTAAAACTTTATTTATCTAGGCCTACATGTATGTTAATCTGGAGGATGGCCATGATCTTGGACTGTGAAAACACTTTGTGAGCATGAATAACACTCTTTCAAAGCTAGAAACTGGAGTAACGAAACTGGGAGTTGCTTTGTTGACAATTCATTGGAGAGTTGACTCTATGGATTCATGATATATTAGCTTGTGCCTTTACATTGGAATGAGACCAGACAGTCTTGATTCTCTAGTTTCTAGCTTTGGGAGAAACGTGTTCATGTGCACTGTCAAGTTCATAGGGGTAATATATGTGAATATTGTTTTCATGTGGGGTTTCCATTTTGAGTACACACTAGTGATGTCTATTGTGTCTGTTTGTAATCCATCTGAGAACAACGTAATTAACAGTTATTAAAAATGGGGCCCCTTCTAATCCCTTCCTCGTCTGGTCATCAATCTCAAGCTCCTTGTTCCAGGATGTTGTAAAACCTTTGTTTGCTTAGTACATCTGAAACCTGTTGCTTTAGCTCCACCTGGCTACAAAGCTGCTTGGATCATATTGAAATCCTGTTGGAATGATTACTCATCATTTCCCCATCAGTGTTGCTCTGGTGAGTCAACAGGGGACCTGGGGAGGATGTTGTCTTGAGATTGGTGTTTGACAAAACATCAATCTTATTGGTAAAAACATATGAAACTCTACCAGACTATTAAACCCATTGATACAGTGACTGGGTTGTGCAAGGTGTGTCAGGATAATAATAATGTGATACTTTATTGGTCCCTCAAAGGAAATTCTCTTTTCGCTTGCTACACTCCACACGGAGGTCAGGGTCACCAAGAGATGGTAGGGATTCAGTTTGAGGACACTTCTGCAGGGCGGATGCCTGCCGACACGAGGGCTTGAACCCACGTCCTCCAGCTGAAGGGCGGTCTTTCTGTACATTATGCCACTCTGACATCCAGCATTGTCCTGGTAGTCTTTCAAGCAGGGGTGGTAAAAGTACTAAAAAGTTATACTCGAGTAAAAGTATAGATACTTAATAAAAAAATTACTCCAGTAAAAGTAGAAAGTCCCCCATTCAAACACCACTTGAGTAAAAGTACAAAAGTATCAGATTTAAAATGTACTTAAGTACCAGAAGTAAAAAGTAAATATTCAAATTAATTGTAAATAGCCATAAATAAGCAGACCAATTGTTGTGGGAGTGATATGCAATGTTTTAATTGAATATGAATGACAATTGACAACAAACAGAGACAGATCTACAGTCAATCCCCCACCCCCTTATTTAAGTGTCTATGTGTGCGCGTGTGTGTGCGTGTGAGAGAGCCAAGAGGACAGGAGTGCATTGACTTGCATGCTCTGTGAAATCCTACAGTAGTACAATCCTCCAGATCAGAACACTGCAATTAAAATAAGTTATAAGATTACAACACTGCCGAAATTTCGTTCACCCGTGGCAGGCAAAGAAGACATTTCAGCCGATAAGAATCTCCCTTGACTTCGGTGAATTTGAACATATCCTTAAGATATGGCCATGGGTGTCCCTGTCCATTTCACCTGCTGCTTCTGCCATCT
>OMLI01088553.1:0-19856 GCA_900302605.1 Rondeletia loricata | reverse complement strand
ATAATTGAACTTGGAATTCACTGTGTGTGATAAACCCATCCATCCATCCATTTTATAGCAGTAGTTTATGTTCAGCTGCAGTCATTTGTAACTAAAGGTTCATCTGACTTTAAACCACGCCATAGTATTGAAATGGCTCTTTTGAGAGTTTCTAATGATCTTATTTTAACTGTTGATGCAGGTAACTCTGCTGTCCTTGTGCTCCTAGTCCTGACAGCTGCCTTCGACACTGTGGATCACAGGATCCTTTTGTCACGTTTAGAACAGTGTGTAGGCATCACAGGTACTGCCCTCAAATGGTTTCAGTCTTACCTGTCTGATCGGAGTTTCTCAGTTCACTTAGGGGAATTCTCTTCAACCGCGGCCCCTCTTATCTGTGGGGTCCCTAAAGGCTCCACTTTGGGCCCTATCCTGTTTTTGTTGTACTTGCTGCCCCTGGGATCAATCTTCGCAAAACACAATATTTCTTTCCACTGTTTTGCGGATGATGTTCTGATCTATCTCCCTCTAAAGTCAAAAAGTAAGGATACAATGCATCTGGCCATCCTGGCCTGGCCAAAACCTTGTGCTGATATTTACTGATGAAATGAAATCAATCAGTTTCTGGGTGATAATTCTGGGCACATGTATAAATCATTGATCATCTAACCAAAGACCTGCAATAGCATATTTATTCTGTTGCAGGGGGGATTTGAATTTGGGATTTGGATTTGCATTAGATGACAGAGCTGTCATTTTTACATTTAAGTTAAGATTTCTGTTGATGTAGCTTATATGCCTATCCTGCCCGACTGAAAGAGAATCTTCTAATAATACATTTTTATGTTTATGTTCCAAGTAGGTTATTTGCAATACTACATTTTTATTATGAGACTATAATAACTGTATTTGCACTCTGTTAAGTTGATTAGGTTACGGTAAGGGCCCTATCTGTAAGCCATCACTATATCGCACTGTCATCATTCTAGCCTTCTGGCCTCATCTTACTGCTATTTCATTGATTGTGTATTGTGATTTTAAGTCAGATGTCACATTCATGTACAACAGCAATCAGACACATTTAGAGTTTAGCTATTGAAATTGCCTCACATTTAATTTACATGTAAATACGTTTCTTGTATATATAATATACAGTACTTGGCGAATAAACATAATTCTGGAAAACAATTCTGAGAATGCGGCAAAGTATCTTTTGCAGCCACATTGATACAGACTGTACATCTAGGTAGCCAGCAGCTAAGCAATTTAACACAGCTTTTCTAAGACACTGACCTTCAAACAAGGGGCAGAAGTGCCTCCAGCAGGTGATACATCCTTGAGATGTATACTGCCCCATTGCAGTCTCCAGGAGGAACATTGGAATTCCACAAGAGAGCAGAAAAAGGACATATGGAACCAGGAATGCACCTGTGAATGACATATCTTAGGTGAAAAACATACCAAGAGACTAACTAGTAACAATAAAATAAGTACTAGTACTTATTTAAAAAGAACAAGTAACTAAGTAAAAAAAATGTGTTACTAATAAATTACATTAGTGACTAGTAATTGGAAGAATCGTGACTAGTCTCTAAACAATAAGCACTTTTTTGTGACTAGTGCATTTTAAGGATTAAATGTTAAAACGGCCTGCCATAGTTTATCTGTTTGTTTTTTGTTTTTTGTTTTTTTTATCGTTTTCCCTTCAGCTATTTTGTTACAATATGAACCTTATGTCCTAACAATTTTTTCATGTTCTAAGTAAAAAATAAAAGAAGTGAAGCTAACATTGTGTGCAAACTTGACCATTATTCCATGTTTACACATTTAAACTTAAAATACGTTTAGACCAGGGATGGCCAACCATGTGCCATGGAGGGCCAAGAGTCTGCAGGTTTTCATTCTAACCAAAGATTACACAAGGTGATTTCACTGATCAGTTCTTCCTCTCTGATTTAAGGTGTGTTAATCAGTGAAATCACCTGGTATAATCTTTGGTTGGAATGAAAAGCTGCAGACTCTCTGCCCTCCATGGCACATGGTTGCCCTGGTCTAGACTAAAACCTGGTTAAATAGGGTTGAAAAGTGAAAGTTTATTAGACATCTACATCATATCTTAGCTGTTGATCTAAACGCATATGTAGTCATTTAAATGATGTGATGCAAAAGTGTCATGTTCCCTTCAATGAAAGAGGCTGTTTATCAAGTTCAGCAATCTGCACAATGCAAGATTTTGCCAAATGAGTGTTTTATGTCAACTGTAATTAATGGCCTATCATAATGTTAAAAGCAAAATATAGTATAAATCAACACTTGTGCACATTTAGTAAGCTAGCCTGATGTTGACTTCCCTACATACTGTATCTACTGTATGTATGGGTTCTACAGTAATAGATGTTAACTTGATTCGTTAGAGTAGTCTAGTACCAGTTTTTTAAGTTGTATTTGTATATTCAGTGATTAGGAAAGTGGATGTCTGTTGCATGCAGCCTAGATAATTTTAGATGTTACAGCATATAATCAAATTTAAAAACACACTTCTAAAAATCCATAGATTAGATAGTATTATCTTCAGTGAATACATTGTGGTGCTATTGCTATGTATATTAGGATTCTGCTATATGTCTGTTAACTTTTGTTGTATTGGGTGTGACTGGCTGCAAAACGAATTTCCCTGTTGGGACAATAAAGATACTGAACTGAACTGAACTAAGCTCACCCTATATTTTTTTTAAAGAGAGAAAGAAGATGGATAAGTATCTTTTGGTCTTATCTTTTAGCATTTAGGCCTTCTAACAATGGCCTAGGGGTCATACATACAGTGGCTATCAAAAGTATTCACCCCCCTTGGCCTTGGAGTTTTTCACATTTTATTGTGTTACAACATGGGATCACAATGGATTTAATTTAGATTTTTTTTGTCATTGATAAAAACAAAGTACTCTATAATGTCAAAGTAAAAAAAAAAAAAAATCTACATATTTTTCTAAATTAATTATAAATAAAAACAGAAAATAAGTGATTGCATAAGTATTCACCCCCACCCCCCCCAGACCTAATACTTGGTAGAAACACCTTTGGCAGCAATTACAACTCTGAATCTGTTTGGGTAAGATTGTCCAAGCTCCAAGTTGGATGGATGCCATTGGTGAACAACAATTTTTGCAACAAGTCTTACCACAGATTCTCAATTGGATTGAGGTCTGGGCTTTGACTGGGCCATTCCAGGACATTGACTTTTTTGTTTTTAAGCCACTCCAGCATGGGTCATTGTCCTGCTGGAAGATGAATCTTCTCCCAATTCCCAGGTCATACATAACAGTGGCTATAAAAAGTATTCACCCCCCTTGGACTTTTTCAAATTTTATTGTGTTACAACATGGAATCACAATGGATTTAATTTTGATTTTTTTTGTCATTGATAAAAACAAAGTACTCTATAATGTCAAAGTAACACTTTTTTAAAAATATATATTTATATATTTTTCTAAATTAATTACAAATAAAAACAGAAAATAAGTGATTGCATAAGTATTCGGTCCAGTCCAGTCAGAGTTACACTGTGTTTCTAAACAGGAGCGTTTCAGTGAAGCAGGTCGACATTCAGCTTTGACAGACTCCTGATAAACTCTGACTGTATAATGGCATCTTGTCAAACTACCACAGCAAAGTGAAGTGCTTGTACAAGGATACAAGGCAATGATTTTCATTACCTGGTTCTATAACTCAAATAAAACTAACTAATTCAATTGCAAATAGAAAAAAAAATCTAGATCTACATTTTGACACTGAATGAACAGGAATTATAATTTCTATAATATCTAAAATTATGATATGATCATCTGTCCCTCAATACTTAATGTTCAAAGAATATAACATTATTGAACATGAAGTATTGAGGGACATATGATCATTAATTTTAGGAGATTCCCGTATTTACGTAAATAGTGCAACACAAAACAAAGCAGCCTCTCTGCTCAGCTCACACAGCCGCCCCTCCTCAACAAACTGTCCGTTCCCACCAAGGAGGTTTTTTATCGCGCTACTACTGGCAAGAGTAGGCTACGCAATGCGCGTGCATGTGGGCCGCACAACACACGGACGTAAACCAGGAAGTGAAAATATTTTTTTGGCGTATGCGCTGGGTTCATGCGGGGACCCCGCGGGGACCCCGCATGAACCCGCAGCGGGGTCATGGCTGGGTCACGTTAGTCTAGCAGTAGCCAGCCGTGTAGCCAGCCGATTAGATAGATATCTCCTTGATGACGTAAGACGGTGGGTCTGACCACGTGAGACTAGCGCTGGGTGAGCAGCTTTCGTTCAAATGAATGGGCGACCATTTTCCCGTTCATCCTCCAGTTAATATTAAACATTGCACTGTAATAAATAATCATTAAATAATCATTTTAAGTTCATGATTATTTTCAAAATTAGGGTAAAAACAATGGTCTCATTTGTTCACAGCATTTCATGACAAAAAAACAGGATTTATTGAATAATTACAAACAGCAGCTCTGTGCACGGATTGAGCAACTTCCTTATAATTTCTAATAGTATATTTTTCAAGGTAATTTTTTCCACATTTGTTGACATTACAGCAGTAACTGCAGTTGCATTAACTTGCAGGGAACAATTAATGTTGAAGCTTATGTATGATTCTTCTGGTCTGGGAATCTTACTTACCTCCTCCATTTTTGTAACACAGATAGGGAAACCTCCAGAGATTTCCCAGTCCAACCAAGGTTCCTGCCACAGCTAGCAGGAACTCCAACTTGCTAGCCCACTGGCCACGGTCCAATAGCAGCTGGCCCTTCTTCACCAGACTGTTGTCTTGAGGTGCTTCATGGCTGTCTCCTTTTGGGAATTCCCTTGTTCACAAACACACAGTAGTCACTAGATAAAATACCAACAAAATGAAAACTGACCTGAAATGTCCCTTTACTTCGTCTACAGTAGCAGGACAAAGAAAGCCAGACCTTCTCTGCTCCGGGTTACGCACAGAGACAAAACTAAAACTACTCAGCTGACCATTATTTGGCACTGGTGGTAAGCTTTATTTATTTATTGTTGAACTTAAGCATGCAGGATTATCAGGAATGGAAAGTTTTCGCCAGCAACTGGTAATCAGAAACTGTAGCTTTCCTTATATTAATAATAATTAGACTGAAAAGCAATGCATTTATCAAACCTGTATAAGATGAATACACAGCAAAGTACTTACCCCTCCATCACAAAGCGCCCTCCCCCAAGAGTTGTTTACTGCAACAACAAACTGATCAGTATTCCTCTCAGCCAGGGTGCACTATAGGATCTCTACACAGGCAAGATGTCATGAGCAGAGCCAGAGTAAGAAAAAAAAAGTATGGCCTTGTGTGGCTGGTGCGTGCTGCATTTCCTCTGTTCTAACTCGAAACTGTCAGGTTGGCTCATGCCAAAGCTTCAGGGTATATCACATCCGTGTAGTATTTTTCCACTGAGACATGAGCAGCTTGGGTCATTGAGATTGGCTCAGTTGCTAACAACTAAACCAAATCAGCTGAGCCGTCTCTACTATGGCAGTGCTTATAATTAGGCTTCAGTTATTTGGTAATTGGGAACTTGTAGCCTATTATAAATCATATAAAACAATTCCAATAGCCATCTCTGTATGCAAATAGTGATCTGTGGTGAATAACTCTGGACCATATAATCTGGATAGACTTTTATAGACCTATTTGACTGAGAAGGAAGATAGTATGCTGGGCTGATACTAACTGTGGCTTCTATAATGTTAGAAAAGGACTGGTTGTTCTACAAACGAATGGGGAAAGGGGAATTCAAAACTATTGGAGTCCACTCTCTCCATCTTGTCTGTAGAGAAACGTATGGGGGTATAGAACAGGCATTATGTTTAGCAGCTCTGTCACACAGTGAAGCCCAGGGGCGTTCCTAGAAATTTAAAACATCGGGCTCAGCCCATAAAGATAGTATCAGATGTCTGCCCGTGCCGATTATATATAAAAAATAAAAAAACTACCAATCAATTACCATACTTAATGTGTGTGTGTGTGTGATCATGTAGGCCTATGTTTCTTCATCAGTGACCTCTACTACTCCATATAACCACACCAGACCAGATGCACATAGGCCACATGAGTAGTATATTGCCAAATAATCTACACCACTCAACAGCTGTAAACATGTTTAATGAGTCAAATTGCTCTTCACATATCATTATACAGAACTTAAAAGAACCTAATGTACACATTTGTTCCTTCTCACTCTCTCCTTGCATTCTCTGTTGACGTCTCTCTCATTTCTTATCATCATCCCCACTTGTCTCTCTTCTCCTCCCTCCATTTCACTCTTCCTTTCCTCTCCTTTCTCCACTCTGTGGTTATCGCTCCTTTCCTGATTTTTGTGTCATGTCTCGATCTCCTCTATCACCTCCTCTCTCACTGCTGTTGTCTCTGTCTTTCTATTTCTCCTCTCCTCCTATTTTGCTCCTCTCCTCTTGCATTCTTTGTTGCTTCTTTCTTGTTGCTGTCTCTTTTGTCTCCTGTTTCTTTTCTGTCATATCTGTCAGTACCTCTCCTCCCCTGTTACTGTCCATGTCTTTGTCTCGGTCTCTCTATCCTCCTCCTCTCTCCCCTTGCATTCTCATAAAAGTAAACGGGCTGATTGATTCTTAACTGTATTTCCTCCATTTTTCTTCTCAGTAGTGCTAATGTCTTGTTTCACTTTGTCTTGCTCCTCTCATCTTCCCTTCTCCACTGTTGCTGTCTGTCTCTCATCTTCTCTTGTTGCTGTCTGTGTCTTGTCTGTCACTATTGTTTTTCATCCTCGATTGTTCCTGTCTGTGGCCTGTATCTGGTCTGTCTCTCATCTTTCATCGTCTTTTCTATTGTTGTTGCCTTGTCTTTCATCCTTCCCTGCACAACTGCTGTCTGTCTTTTCCGTCTCTCTCCTTGTTGTTTATCCTCTCCTTTACAGTTGTTTTTCTCTCTTTTGTCTTTCCTCCTCTCCTATCTTGTACAGTCTCTGTCTTCTTGTCTTTCTTCATTCATTGTTGCAATCTGTATGTTTATCCCTCCTCATTTTTTCTCCTCCTCTCCTAGCCTGTTAATTTCGCCTCTCTATTTATTAGCGTGTAGCTCCTTGATTTGACTTTGGCGAACCGGTCAATGACGTCGCTATGATCTATGCCACCAAGGGCCTCCTTCTCAGTTGCCATAATAGCCAAATGATGCAGCCTGTCCTGGCCCATTGTTCTTAGCCATGTGTGGACGGCGCAGTACGCTGAATGACCGCTCACATGTGCAACTGCTGACCGGTATAGGCCGCTTGGACAGCTGAGCTCAGTAGCCGTGTTGTTCTTGTGTTAACGTTTAGGCAGACTAGAACGCCTCGGGCGTATTGCTGCCCCCCGCAGGACGGAAGATACGGAATAAAGCACGTTAGTCTGTAACTGCATAGATCCCAAGTTAATCTAAGAGCTAATTAAAAAACAATCGGGGCTAATTAAAAAACAGCCCCGAGTGAAAGACCCTAGCGACGCCACTGAAGCCTTGTAATGTTTGTGGTGAAAACCCCCTGGAAACTGGAAATTTCAGTTGATCATGTTTCACCAGGTACATTCAGTGCTCAGGCAGAAATTCAGTTCTCAAATGACATACTGTAACCTAAGTTTCATGACGTCATGTATTGTCCATCTACCTGTGTTCTGTTTGTACAAAATGAATTATTGAGTGGAAGTTGAGTTAAGATCCTCAGGACTTACATTACTGACAACAAATGGAATAGAAACAATAAAAGTTCTGCTTTATTTGTGAGGTTCCTCTTTTGGTACAATAATAATCCAATAACCATAAAACAAGACAGACATACCAACACAAGACAAGACAACTATTTAAGGCATATATTTACAGTTTGCTGGAAAATTTCTATAACTAACAAGGATCATGCTCTCTGTACATCAAATCATTAAAACTGTTTACACACAGGCAGACACCAAGTGCATGCTCAAAATAAGTTAATATTCACACGCAAAAGCAATTCTCAAATGAATCACACGATTTAATTTCTGGTTTAAGCAAAAATGGGAAACATGATGTCCACTTGGAAAGTACTTTATCCTGGGCAGTTTGTTCAGCCACAGACAGCAGTACATATTTTCAACCAAAGGCAATACACTTTGAATGCTGTTCAGAATATTTACTCAACAACTTGACTTTTATTACCTTAGGGTAGAGACATCCTTTGCACAACAGTGCTTCTCTCAGGTGCTGGTTAAGAGCAGGAATAATTATCCATACAACGATCAAAGTATTCTACTACACATTGAAAGTCAACAGACCTGTTTCATTTTTCTTTGTCTTCAATGTTTCTTTAGAACAACAATAAATACACTGGCGCTAACAAAGCATTTCACCAGGACTGATTAGGTTTGATTATCAAGAGCCAATAGGTTGGGTGTTCAAATTGGCTGTGTTGACCTGACTCATTTCTCTCTCTCTCTTTAAAAAAAAAAGATTTGTGTAGAATTTGTATTGTTCTGATTCTTGAACAGCCTATGTTGATATATTTTATAAAAATATTGTATAAATACCTTAAAAATATCTTGTAAATGCTGAAATGTAAATTTTTTTAGATGTTATGAAGTGAAGAGGCACATGACTCCTGTAGGCCTATCCTACTGACTGTTAATGAGCAAACCTGATTAATGCTGGAGGCAAAACAATTTGTTCGCTCCAATGTATTTATTGATGCTTTAAAGAGACATTAAAGATATGAGTGTAATTAAATGCATCTGAAGCCTTTTAGTGTGCAGTAAACTACTTTTTTAGTTGGATTTTAATGTTGGAATTAAATGTAGTCATACATTTTGGACAAACCCACTCTTTATAGTTTATAAAATTCAGGGTAAAATTTACCAAATGTCATGCTCACTTTGTATTTGGGACAGGGTGGGATGGAGAGGAGTGCAGATAACTTACTAGTCATCTTCTCTGTGGAATGCATTTGTAATGTAAATGTCCCAAGTGTTTCCTTCTACAATCTAACAGATGAAGCAAATTAGCTTTTTATATTCACCTCTAATGGGAGCATGATAAGACCTTCACTGCATACTCATATAGGCGATGGATGGACATACAAATAGATACGTACAACAAATATTTGAAGAAAGACGTTTTCCTCTTTCAGCAAAACATTTAGCATGGTAATCCTTCAGCTATACATTCATGTCACAAGTAGAATCTACACCAGGAGTGAGTCAGTGCAGTCTCCCTTGATGAGTCAGAGTACCTTGGAGTTCATGTAGCTCCCGTGGCCTTTGTCATGCTCAAGGACATTTGGCACTCATTCATTTTAATTTATATAATAGTCATAAAGTGAGGTATGTAAAGAAACATAAATCTGTCACAAAAAACACTACTGCTCAGACCCGTACATGTGCATCACCCTCTGGTGGTTATTACACGCTCATAACAGATCAAACAAATCCGATTAAAAAACAAATTCAATGTTTAAAAAAAACTTTCAATATTTTGACAAAGATGTATCTTATAGTGTGGACAGGGGGGACATCGGGTTTTACAGTGTGTCATTTTGTCATGTTGTACTGTGGGTGACATTTCGGAGATGATGTACAGAGTCACTTAAGTGATGATGATGATGAGGTCTAGCTCTATGGTGCAGTCCATGTTGTATATTGTTGGCCTTATTTACATTAATTGATGAATATGGTATCAAATATGGAAATGTTAATTAGTGAGCTGGAACTTTGTTTTGTTTTGTTCTTACACTTGTACTTTGATTATGTACTGTGCACTGTCTTCTGTATTTTGAGCAGTTTTAATTTAGGAAAAGTATACACACAAAAAACTAATCTTTTGGATTTGTTTTCCACATTCGTAAGCACTATGAGAGGAAATGGCCACTGATGAGAATCAGATAGTCCTGGAGCGCACCACAGCCACATGACATTGCCATGACGGAGAGTTTGTAGTCCTTTGTAGTCCCATTCATATTTAACATATATATTTATATGCTACAAAACATACTAATCATGATTCAATACTTACTAACTTTTCTGTCACATAGTATTGTGGATATTTCACTGCATCATCTAAATTGTTGAATGAATTATTATGATTGTGTTTGGTCTGCTTACTCACATCCCATGTAATCTTGACAAGTAGCTAATTATGATTTGTTATTCAATTTAGATTTCTAAAACAACACACATAATTTTGAAATACAGTATGGTGTAAAACAATTAGCAGCTAGCATACGTTTTCAAATGCAACTTGAAATCTGAAGTATGAAATCACAGAATTAAGTATAATATAATTAATGTCATGCCATTTAAAGCCCCTTTCTGCTACGTCTGCCTTAAGTACTTGCGCCAGCGAGGTGCACAAGTTGGGTGTTCAGTGCCGTCTGTATCTATGTGGGTGGGTATGTGGGTATGTATGTTCACACCATAACTCCAAAACAAATAACCCTATGATGTTCATACTTGGTACATATATTCAGCCCAAGGTACCCTGGAGCTGATTAGATTTTGAGGTCAAAGGTCAAGGTCATGGGTGTCAAACACACATATTGGGCTATAAGGCGCAAGTTGGCACTTCGCCCGAGTGCAGTCTAGTTGTGATTCTTTGATCACTGTGGTGTGCAGTGAAAATGCTTCTTCAGCTTGAATATGAAAGGCACAGTGAGCAATTTCTCTAGATGGGCTTCAATATATGCTTTTATGTTTGTACAGTAAACATAGAGCAAGCCCTTTTGTTAAAAACCCCATTTATTAAATTCAGTTTGGGGAACTTAATGACAGGCTTTTCTTTCTCAACTCATTGCACCTTGCCCTGGCAAGTTAAAACAGCATGACAAATCATACCCATAGGCAGTTCTTAACAGACACCTGTCTGCATTATGCCTAGAGTATGAATGCTAAAGTTAATGAAAATGACAAGTTTGAGATAGCATCAAAGCTGTGTTATTCACACTGAGTAGCAAGATGGGAGTTGCTCAACTTCATTTGAACTTGAGATCACCTAAGCGGTTACATATTGTGCTAAATGATGTGAAAAGCTTCAAAATATCTATTCATTTTGATTATGAATCAGTCCTTGGACACAGAAGAAATGAAAATGATGTGGCAATCACTGTTAATTGATTGGGATGGGTGGTGGTGAGGTTACTAAGTTATAACAGAGATAGCTATAATTATGAAAGCCAAATCTTAACATGGACTGGTGGAGATATTATTTTAAAATGAACATAAAACCCCATGTACAAAATATTCTGAGAAATTAGTTGACCCACTTGCAGATTCTTGTATGAAACACCCCCACTGGCTTGAAAAGTTTAATATAGCAAATAAAATTTAATTTAGATATTGGCAATGGTCACCTATGGCACTGTTAAGGTGTGTTTAAGCATACAAAGTGTCTGACAATCAAGAAAACAGACAATCATTTTCTACTTTCATAGCTAAAATCGTATTATGAAGGTTGAATCGTAAACATAGTACCTGAAATAATAAGACAATGCTGATTCACAGAAGAACAGGCGATTAAATACATTAAGCCCACAGCTCTATAGACTAGGCTACTATTCAAATGTCACACTTCACACATTGGTCTGAAACGTAATTTAGATTGACAAAACAATATTCACCCATTATTGCAAAATGTAAACACCCTTCCAACGCATCATGACAATATGTTTGCAATACAGTCAAATATGTCAGTATTAGGACAACAAGCTAAAAGTTGGCCTTTTTGTTGTACATTTATCATTTTTTAAATTTCACATCAAAGAATGACTATCAAGCAAAAATGCAAACTGTCAACTTTTGATTATGGGTTGTTTTAGGCTTCTGTGTTATGACCTTATTAGAAACAAGTCAGATAATTGGCAGTCAATCCTCCCAATTTCACATTAGTGTAAGTATTGAAACTGAATAAAATCCATGTAATGTCAATGTTTTGTCACATAACTTCCATTTTGGGACCCATCTATATCACCACATCCTAAATGCTAGAGGCTGATTTGATAACTTTAAAGCTGGCAGAGGATCTTACAGGCAGATGTCAAGAGCCTGGTGATACTGATGGGTCACAAACTTGAAGCTGTTGTTGTACTGGCAAATTTGTAGAAATTACTGACTTTGCTTCACATTTATTCTACTAAAGTTAATCTGTTCCAATACTTAAACTCATGTGACAATAAGCGCGAGTGCATACTTCTATGTTTTTGACACAGAGACAACAAAAAAACATCATTAGAAGTTGAGAATTTGTACTTATGTCTCATATTCATCTCTTGAATGGTCTATTGGAAAAAAGATCAACTTCAGCTAAATGCCACAATACATATGCTTTTGATGGCCTATACATCTAGAACATCTAGCCTACCTCCATCAGCTGACATGCTCACTTGATATGTTACCTCTCCTACTAGACAGCCAGTTTGTAATGAAAATGCTTGATGCATGAAATATTGTCAGAATACAAGAGAATGAAATGTTATTCCATTTCTACTGTTGAGAGATTAGACTCTCAGAACACAACAATGCTAGTTCTATTAGCAAACAATATAGCAAAAGATCTGACATGACATAGGTTCAAACACATAATTTTTAATTTTGACAAGTAGCTTACATAGGCTACTGTTAATATGTACATGTAGCAGCATAAAACCACTGTAGCTGTGATTATCAGACTACAAGATTGCCATTCCTTTATCTCACTCCAAAATGGCTGTCGATGTGGATGAGGTGGAATGTGTCAATTTTGTCATCTTATTTCTACGTATCCTGGTAAAGATGGATTCAGGACTTTGTTACAGTATGTACCCTGCCCTTCAGACTCATTCATGTTATCACATGTCTTTCTGCCCTGTGGTTTTCTACAGGTCCTAATGGCACATTTGATTTTATTAATCATACAGTTAGCAATTAAGTTTTGGCACTTAAAATGTAAATACAGTCTTTCTTTTTAAACATAATTAAGCACAGTTATAACAGTAATACACCGGTATCCAGTGATAATTTGAGGTGAAACTTTGGTCTCCGTATTACCAACTGGATTACAAAAAGCTGGTCGTCACATTTCAAACAAAAAGATTACAGACAACTAACTGAATGAATGAATGAATAAATAAATAATGAAATAAATAAATAAATAAATATCTAAATAAAAAGGTTGATTCACAAAATCTTCACTGCATGACTTTGCAACATACTTGATTCATTACCCTTTAAATAGACCTTCTACACCTGATAATTGACAAATTATAGAATCAGCACATTTTATGTGAGGTTATAGTTTAATGCCACTATTTGAGGTTATCAATGTCTGCATCAAAACATTTAAATAAATCCTATCTACAATGCTGACTAAGAATGTCCATGAAATATTTGGCCCCATACTTCTGGTAGAACTACATGGTCGAACCTGTGGCTCCAGCGGAGTGGGAGTGGCAACAAAGAGCATTTCAGTGGCCAAGGCTAAAAAGTGCAATGTGTCAATAGTCATAGGTCTGTAATTAGTAAACCGTATGAACCTCCTACAAGTCTGGTATGATATGTAGAAGGTGTGATCAAAGATGATATGCTACTTTTGTTGCATGTGGATAGGAGGGAGCAGAAGCTCGTTTAATCCATGTGTGCTACTATTGGCATCATTCAGTTGCATCTACTCTAAACCAATTTCCAACTTGTGGATATCGCCACCTGTTGAGAATGCAACTGCATTAATTTAATTCCATTTTTCTATCATGGTCTATGCTAAAACTTGGATTGGACTAAACTATTCCTAAATTATGATAAAACGTACAATTCCATAGGATTGTGTGCAAAATGCTCTGTAGGCATATAGTAAGAAATAACGGTCTGTCTCTTCTACCAGCCACAATAGTAGAATTAGGTGCTTGTAATGAGGTATGAATATTGGCCAGTATCTTAGAGGAACCATTAATCTGTCTTCATTCCAACAACTGCTCAACAGCTTTCTAATGAGAAAAAGTCACAATTTTGACTCTTGGAATTAAGAGTAGTAGTAATTCAAACAAAAACCACATGGGTGTAGCCAGTGTTACCAACTGAGGAGGGTAAGTAAATGATAAGAAGAACATTTGTGAATGAAAATGGGTTGAAGAATTAAAACCTGCTGACAAAAGCATGGCATTGACTGCTTCCACTGAATACAGGGGCCTCTCCCCTAGTCACAGCTAAGCTTGAAGTTCAAATTTCAACTAATATGTATATATATATTAGGGTTCAATCTTAAATCCAGCAAACAGTAGTTGCAGTTACCACTGCAGATTACTCAAGAGAGCTTCACACCACATCTAATAAATAACACAGAATAAAATGGCAATTTCTCCTAACTCCTAAGAGCTTCCTCAATTCCTTCTATATGCACAGATAGGTTTCAGTAAGTTTCTAATTAGGTACCTGTACTGTATTAGTCAGCCTGACAGTCGAATGAATGGATGACAGTGAAGGGTCCAGTGTGCTAAGATGAGGATAAGCCTGTCCAAACAAGCTCTTCATCCTCACTTGTATCCTTCCATTTACCTCCTTATTTGCTGTCTTCATCTTTCCTCTTCACCTTAACACCTTTTACAGAGGCAGGTCTGTGCTGTTGTGGCGAGTCTTTCTGGAAGTCCCATCATCCCTGGGCAGAGCTTTCTGCAGGTTGGACATGGCAGCTGTCTTCTTTAGGTCAATGACTGCGTAGAATTCACTGCGCCGGGGTGCCTGTTGGCCACATTTCTGGGGTGGTAGGCGCTGGTGCTGTGGCTGGGGCTGGGCACCCCCACTGCTGAGGGCTTGGCAGGGAGGTTCTCCCTCTAAGTCCACCTGGATGTAATTCAGCTGCCGCGATGGAGGCATATGGCCATGCTCACAGCCTCCAACCCCTGCCCCTGATCGTCTGCGAAAATCAAAGCTAAATATTTGCCCCCCTCTGTCTGACTGACATGGCTGGGGGTGCGGGGGGCAGGCATGTCGAAGCCGGGGTGGCTGGACCTGCTCTGTGTTGACATAGTTCTGCAGGGCATCTCTGTGGATACTCCGGCCATCCTGGTGGTAACCGTTGGGACCTTCCGAGAACTCATACTCGTCAAAGTCTTCCTCTTCTTCCTCGTACTCCTCTTCATCCTGCTCATCATCTTCCTCTTCCTGCTCTTCATCCCGCTGCAGAGCACTATACTCCCACACGGGAGGCAGAGAGGGTAGGTTCTCATAGTTGAGCAGAGCTGTCCGACGGTGACCTCCGCCGATACCTCTCTCACAGGGGTAGCCCTGCGGGGGTAGAGATGATGGGCCGTGGGCGAGTGGGTGGAGGAGGGAGTGGGTGTGACTGTCCCCAGTGCTGCTGCTGCTGCTCGAACCCACAGACTGGGATACGCTGCTGGGACTTAGCCTCTGCTTTCGGCCGCTCCTCAGGCCATTGATGTTCTCATAGGTGAGCTGGCTACTCTGGCAAGCCTCCTGGTGCTCATGGCCTGGATGCCGGTGCATGAGGTGATGGAAATGGTGATAGGAGTGAGAGTTGCACATGTGCAAAGAGGGCTCATCTCCTTCCGTTTCAGAGCCTGTTGCACCCTCTACAGGCTGAAGGTTATGAGGATTGTGCCCATGTCTCTCCCTTTCTCTCTCCCGCTCCAGTAGATGGCGTTGTGCTGGAGTGGGGCCCAGCATGAATTTGACCTCCTGCGAGGACGGCTGTAAGAACACCTGAGGATCTTTATGTTCCTCGAGGGGACAGCAGCGCAAGTTGGACTGCGCATTTCCTTGGCCCCCAACAGGCATGGCTCCCCGCGCTGTTTCAGGAAAAGAGCTGGGCCGCACCTCAGGTAAGGAGTGCACACAGTGACGCATAGAGAGATCCCCCTCCATACTAACAGTATTTACATAGGTGTGGGCCTGTTGGGAAAAACAAATAGAAGGTCGAAGTGTAGAACTGATCACTATGAACTAGTACTGACACAGTGAACGATAAGCAGAGAACGATATGGATGGAGAGAATGGAACTGATGCGTCTTCCTTAC
The DNA here is from genome assembly GCA_900302605.1 of Rondeletia loricata. Classification (NCBI taxonomy): domain Eukaryota; kingdom Metazoa; phylum Chordata; class Actinopteri; order Beryciformes; family Rondeletiidae; genus Rondeletia; species Rondeletia loricata. The sequence goes on along the minus strand of OMLI01088553.1, from coordinate 3,830 downwards.
CTGGTCTTCCAAGCCCATGAGACTGTGGCCATGATCATCAGCAAGAGAGGGTTGGGAGGAATCACCTCTGATTGGATAACCGGGGTATCCGTTGGGAAAACCCTGGACAGGGAATGCTGGAGCTGTAAGCACATGGCGATATAGAGACACAGACAAACAGTTGTTCATCAGCAGGGGTTAAGTTGGGATTTGTGATGTGGGGGAGCCCTGATTCACCAGGGTTGGCAGGCGTGCGCGTGCCGTACACATGTGCAGCGGCAGCTTTGATAGGGCTGAATATCATGTTTTATAATGATCTCTCTTGGAAGTGAAACCATTCAACCTTATTCGGTGTAAATACAATCATTATAAGTCACAATTAGTTTATTTTATCATTTATATCCCAAAGTTTCAATATACAGTATCTTTGCTCTGAAAGAGGTCAGTGTGGTTATAGCCTTAATTTATGTGTTCACTGGCTTGATTGAAAAATACTTGAGTTGATGATAATGACCATGGTCTCTGGCAACTGAATACAATTCACTCACATCTCAATATAGCTGCAGAACATCTCGTTAAAACTGAGTATTAGGCCAACTCAAATAACAGAGTATTCACCCCCTTTGCTTCATTTGGGTTAAACTGCCACACCTGCAAAGATTTGCTCAACATTTCATATCATATGTGACCCAGATGTCATCTTTAGATTGTATGTAGTGTTTTGAACATTTTCCTTTCAAATCTGTTTGAATTCTGTCTTTCTTGCTAACAAAGTTGAGATCAGGATGCATCAGTACATCTTAATGGGACTTAAATGGGATTTTAGGGTGTAGGGTTGACTCAGTATGGCACAGTACGGGATAAGTGGTTTTCTTATGGATGGCTTTTGAGTCCAATCCTTTAAAAAATAATGTAAATTATGCAAATTTGAATTTCATACTTTCACACACATTTCTATAATTTCTTTCTCTCTTTGAGAGAATACTTTGCACATAACTCAGACAAAAATAACTCCATTATTTCCATTATTTTGACAGTTACCTGGTAATTGTACCTACCACTGCCAACATGAGTGCGCCAGCAACTAAAAAGAGATTTACCCAAACCAAAGTACGTTTTGTAACCACAACAGCAATACAAAACCCAGCACCAGCCAGTCTACAGGAGGATGTAGGATCTACCAAATAATGAGAGGTGCTGCCTGCCAGTTTGAGGACGAGCGTTTACTGAGATAAAGGCTGTCTATTGTGTCCAACGTTTTGCTTGAAAAACAAATGATATGGCTGGCGAGATGATATGTGGGTCTATTTTCAAGGTGTACTATACAAAACGTCCTATTGCTACGTGGAGCCTAATATTTCACTTCTTTTCATCTTCTTTCGGACGATTGACTCCTTTCACATTTCAAAGTACCGCGCTAGGTAGGCTGCAGGTGTGTGGGTCATACCATTAATATTAGCAAAACAAAATCGTAACTGTCAAAAAAATTACAAAGACAGTCTTTCTCCCACAGAATAAAAAGTGTGGGCCCAAGGGCCCCATTTGCTCTATGGAGAAGGCGTCTATGACTGCAGGCTGATGTGCCGGGGCTCAGCTCCACCTGATGACGTTTGGAAACCTATGTACCTCCGGCTCAATTTAACCCATGTTTATCAGTAGTTTACATACAGAATCTACTAAGAATGTATTGCTGCATACAAGTTCTATAATTAGTGTCAAATGTACAATTAGCAGGGCTGCTACTGTTTCTGTGCGTGTGTGTGTGTGTGTGCGTGTGTGTGTGTGTGTGTGTGTGTGTGTGTGTGTGTGTGTGTGTGTGTGTGTGAATGACTCACTATTGGGAGTCTGTGGTGTGCGAGGCATGTCCATCTCTGGTGTGTGACCACTGCGAGTCATCATAATTGACTCTTCCACTACATTGATGCTATTGCATTGCATCAGCTCCTGGAGCAGATTGAAGATCTCCTCTGCCCGGGAACACTTGAATGCAAAGATTCCTAGCCAAAAGAGCAAATTAACAACATGAATGGGCTAGTATTAGTTAGCAATACCACAATGCAAGAAAAACATCCCAACCCCATGGCTGTGTACATGTGAATGGTACAGGCACAGGTTTGGAGCAGCTGAAATGTTGTGCTAAACAGGGACCAGACAAGTTCATGGTTTCTTTTGATGGTTTACTGTTGGATGGATGGTTGGAAATATGGATGGCTTATTGCTTTTATAAAATGCAGATAACCCACCATAAAAAGGAACGCCAATGTTCAAGAAATCTTTAATTTTTTAATCAATAAGTAAATGTTATTTTTCTGACTAGCAATATAGTTCTTGAACAGTAGCTAAACAACATGGTCGCCAGTGATACGGTCACAGGTGGGCTTTTATCTGGTATTTTACAGCTTCAAACATGGTTCAGCCAATCACAACTGAGGACCAGAACTATCCATCTTATAATCAAGCAATAACTACAGGAACTATGACTGCAGCACACTGGTGCCAATAACAAGAATATAGCATAACCTTGAGTATGTTATTGCATTTATACAACATTTATGACATTTTCACAGTAGTATCAAACATTAAACAAAGATACAAACTTTGGGTTTTAATTTACTAATCTTATTTTGGCCTTCCGCCACCAAAAAATGAGTTCCCCATTGCTAAACAATAAACATCCTTACTTGCTTAAGTGAATAAATTAAATGTAAACAAGGCGGAGTGATGCCATTTGAGTTTGTATACTGCGGTTATAAGCACACATGGAACATCTATCGTCCAATCACAATGCATGGTCGGAAGCAAATGCTGTATAATATTAGTTAACAACACCAACATAGTAAAAAACAACAACAACATCAACTCTATGGCTGTGTACATGTAACTGAGGCATAGCAGCAGGGGACAGGTTTAGGGCTAAATGAACAGGTTACTCACCCTGCCCAGTCTGACAGCGGCGACCACTCTCGAAAGAAAAGAGGTTGGAGTCGTAGCCGTAGCGTCGCAGGCAGAGATACGGCCACCGGATGGCGTCCCTCTTGCGTGTGTGAAGAATGAGCTCTGTCTGTGTGAGCTCCATGGTCCCAGAACCCAGCTCGTTGCCCTCATCGTCCACATTGGTGACCTAGCAAGAGGGGGGGGAAACACACGTAACATAAACCAAACTAAAGAGGATGGATCATCAATACCAATCACTGGGATACATTGTAAAAGACAGCGGTGTATTACAACAAAATAATGAATGAAATCAAATACTACAGGTCGTGTTGTTATACAACTGATGTGCTGATACACAGTTGCCTGGGCTGTAACTTGGCAAACTCCACGTATTAAATGTTCACCGTACTGGCAAGAAAAATAATGATACAAGACAGAAGTGAAAAAATGCATTTGAATGACAGTAATGCTGGCATTAACCTTAAATTTGGTGAGATGGTTGTCTCGGATGGGGTCTCTGTACAGACAGCTCCAACAGCTCCCCATAGCTTCAGCAGGCCAGCTGAAACCTACCAGGGATAAAGCAAACATCATCAGTCATGGTCCTTAACATCAGGGAGTTCATACTCTATATCCAACGCAAACAAAACAACACAAAAACATACACTCTGGGGAACACACACACACACACACACACTTCTTACTCAGTCCAGGCCATCAGTGTGAAGGGATTCACGTCTCAATCCCAGGATCCTATACTGGGCATCATTGTAACAAACAAGCTGGTTGGGTGGATTGACATCTTCAAGAGAAGCATGATTTTCTCCCTCCTGAAACAGTGAGAGACATTCAAATTTACACAGAGCAACTGTCATCAGATAAACCTCATCTGCAGCCTAAGTATGGAGCAAATACTG